>BGPR01010467.1:0-52419 GCA_013235015.1 Araneus ventricosus
ATCGAATGAAAACTTAATTGATATCATTGAAAAGATAAGTTTTTAAAGTTTCAGATGACGTAAAAATGTTTTTTGTGCTGTAATATTTTCGGAAGTTATTAAGGGAAAACTCCAAAATTTCGCTTAATTTTTAATTAATTAAAATTTTAAAAATCTGTTACGAGGTGAATATTCCTACCCTTCAACGTATGTTTTGTGCCCAATTTCATTGCTCTAGGCCTAGCGGTCTGTCCTGTAGAGCGCCAAAACACACACATTCTCCTTTATTATTAGTAGAGACAGACAGCGCCAGTGAATCTGTGATCCATAATTTGCTCACATTGCCATGCAGGAAGTCAAACATTCTTGTTTTGATTTAGTGAATAGTTAGTCGTTTACTTCACGTATATTAATATTACTGTAAATGTTACGTTAAAAATTTTTTAAAAAAGTTTGGAAAGTTACCTTCTTGGAGCTTTTAATGTTAAGAAGGATAAAAGTATCCAATATAAGAACTGTATTGTTGAGTACAAACTTGGCAATGTAAGCAAAATGGAGAAATGCAAAAAAAAAAAAAAAAAAAAAAAAATGTTTCAAAAGTCTTGGTGGATTAAAAAAGGTTTTGAAAGGGATAAAATAGCTAATGAATTTTCTTTTAATCAGATTCCAACAATGAAACTCACAATAAATTTAGAGTTTTAAGAACATTTAAGTATTGATGTTCATGATCTAGATGAATCCCATTTAACCAGGAAACTGTGTTTGCCTACTATACCGTCAAATAATACAGCAGATTCAGCAAAAAAAAATTCGCATTTCATGTTGCTGAAATCGTGTTACAAAAATAACTTACCTTTGTTGCAAATAATATGAGTGAATATTACTTTCAGAATAATTCACTTTTAAAAACTGATAGTACTGAAACATCTCCTAACTTATCAGCAATGTCTGGTACTTTGACAAATTAATCCAAAAAGAATTATAAAAAATTGTTTCATTTTAGTTTCTATTATCATCTCTTTATCATTTTAAAACCAAATTTTCTTTTTAAAATTTAGTTGAGTTCTAAAAAGGATTGATATTTAAGCCACGTATTTTATGTAGCGATCCATGCTATAGTATTGCGTTTTTGTTTTTTCTGATAAATTTTTTTTAGTTTTTATAGAATTTAAAAGGTTCATATATTACTAGTTTTCTTTTATTTCACCTTACCTTATGCTCAATATATATTCTATACATATTTATGGTTATTTCACAGCAGTGCTTGTGTTTTATATGAATAGGGGTAGTTAAAAATTAAATACCCAGGTAAATATCCAAGGTATTTACCCTTAAAAATAAATATCTGGGTATTTTTCATCACTGAAATAAACGATTATGTGGATATACAGGGTGTCTCAGCGCGGTAGTGACGACACAAAATACAAGAAAGACAGGACGTATCCGCTGCTATGCGTTCTCACTTGTGGTTTCTGCATGATGGGGCCCCAGCCCATTACAGCATTGGCGTGCGTCTCCACCTGAATGCAACGTATGGCCAACAGTGGATCGGCCGGGTGGTCCAGTGCTTTGGCCCGCTCGATCGCCAGACCTTCACCCTGGACCTCGAAAACCTGATAGCATTCAATACAATTATTTTTATAGCAGGAGACTTTAACGCCAAAAGCAGAACTTGGAACTGCAGGACAGGTTATAGGTTTGGGAAACAGTTAGAAACCTTTGCCCGGCTCACGGGACAAAAAATTATCGCCCCTGTAATTCCTACCAGATACGATAGGAGAAGAGCCACTATAATCGACCTTGCAGTCACGAGGAACTTTAATTATGCATGTAATGCTACGGCAGAGGACGAACTCTCTAGTGACCACTTGCCTGTAAAATTTTGGCTGAACACCAATACTGATCCATATCTTAATAAAACTTACAGACCTCACTTGAAAAATTTCCAACAACAAATAATAAGCAACCCAACTAATAATTTTAATCAACAATGTGTGAACGATATTGAGGAAGAGATTAAAAGATTTACCACTGAACTCCAGACTACTTTCAAAGGAACAGGCAAGTGGGTCGAGAAACAGAACGAGGAACACTCAAACGAGATAAGAATCCAAACCTAAATAAGAAATAGACTAAAGAGGATCGCACAAAGATCCCATGATCCCAGGGACAAAAACCTATACAACAGGACACAAAGTTACCTCAAAAAACTTCACTACGAGGCAGATCAGAATACGCAAACCGAAATCATCGAAGGGCTTAACCCCAATGACGGCTCTATCTGGAAATACGTTAAAAAATACACTAAATTCTACTTCAAAATGCCACCTCTCACCACTCCTACCACTATAGTATATACAAACAAAGCTAAAGCCGAGGCTATTGCCGACGTGTTAGAGGATCAATTCCAAACAAATGACCTCTCCCATACCCCTACTGAAAAAATTGTTAGTAAGAGAGTCAAGCGTTTCCTCATGAAAAAGTCAAATGAAGAGCCTGAACTGTGCCTACCCTCTGAAATAACAGGTTACATCGATAAACTCAAAGTAGGCAAAAGCCCTGGATCGGACAGCATTAGTAATATTATAATTAAACGGCTCCCAATTAAATCCGTCATCAGACTTACAGAAATTATAAATGCAATGCTAACGCTTCATTATTTCCCACACGAGTGTAAAACAGCGATCGTGGTTAAGATTCTTAAGCCAGGAAAGCACGCAAACGACCCAGGTAGCTATAGACCAATTAGTCTCCTTTTTGCGCTTAGTAAGATAGCCGAATCTGTTCTACTGAAAAGAATTGTAGAAGCCACGGAGGGCAAGCTGATACCAATGTAGTTTGGTTTTAAGAAACATCTTCTCACAGTACAGCAGCTCTTACCTATAACTGAAATTGTGAAAGAGGGCATGGACGTAGGCTGGGACACAGGAGCAGTGTTTCTTGACAAGGCTAAAGCGTTTGACAAGGTCTGGACAGACGGCCTGTTATACAAACTCATTACGATGTGGATCCCTGGAGGTTTAGTTAGGCTTATGGCTAACTACCTACGAGGAAAGCGCTTTGCCGTACGAGTAGGGAGTGATGTTTCCTCGGAACGTGCAATAGACGCCGGAGTAGCACAGGGATCCAAGATCGGACCAGAACTGTTCAATATTTACTTCAACGATAATCCGAGCCCCAGGAACTGCCAGACCCGACTATGTCTATTCGCTGACGACACTGCCATCATGAGCACCGGTAAGTCCAATAAAGTGATTGAAGAACTCAATAACTACCTTGATCAGTTAGGTAAATGGATGATAATGTGGAAAATTAAAGTAAACGCTGACACATGTCAGGCCGTCTATTTTACGAGGCGCAGAAAGGTACCTGACCCACTCAAGCTCTACAGAAGAGCAATCAAATGGAGTAAAGAAACCAAATACCTTGGAGTGACGCTTGACTCTCGGCTAACTTACGATAATCATATTACCAACATCAACAAAAAGACTAGAACAGCCGAAGCCAAATTGTATCCCCTTCTAGCTAGAAATTCGAAACCTTAGACTTTCTCTAATAATCTCTCATATCAAAAATCTAGCAGTCAAATTCTTTCATAAAATTGACAATCATACAAACGAAGCCGTAAAAGAAATACCTAACTACGACCCAAATAACCCAAAAAAGAAAAAACGACCCAGGACACTTCTACTTCCAGGTAATTAAGCAGCAAAACAACACGAGCATTATACAGCCACCCAGGAGAAAGAAATGTTGTCAACTACTTACTAACTAGTCCTTATCAGGACTTATTTGGAAAGTCACAAAGATTAGCAAGGACACGTGACCCGGCTTTCTGACTGGCCATGACACGCAGAGCCAACGAAGAGATGATCTTTCAACAGTTTATTCACCAGGTAATAGTATTTTTTTGTGTGTGAAAGAATGTATGCCAATAACTTAACTCTTTTTTCTTGCAGCAACCCCCCCCCCCCCCCTCAGCAAACTTTCTCACTCTGGGTTAAACTCATCAGCTTCTCTTGGTTTATCTTTGTAAACTGGTTATGAGCACGAATTGTGGCCCCTCGAGGCCGCGTGCTTCGCCTATCACTGTTGATTGACCTCAATTGCCTTAGTACTTCTTGTAAGGCGTCAAGTCGCAATTGTACTAAACTCCCGTTAACAGAGCTGAGGACCTTGTTGCACGCATCGTGGCAGATGCTGGGGAAGTCTTGGACACGCTCGGTATTTTCGCTAACGTTCGATCTTCAATGCGCCGGAGATGTGAGGCCTGTGCATCACGGCCAGGAGACGTAATTTCGAACACCTACTTTGATGATGATCGTTGTCTCTTTAATGTTCTTTTTCCTTATTTTTTTGATGTACTAAGAACAATTTACATGTTTTCTCCTCTTATTCGTGTCCTGTCTTTAATGTGTTTTGTGTCGTCACTACCGCGCCAGGAAAGCGTTTCCGACCATGCATTGCTAAGTGATTTCCCATCGTCTAGGTGTACTCTATCTGTCCTGAAAGTTTGTAACCGCTGTACTGAGACATTCTATATAAATGCCAGGATATTTCACTTACCATTTTGACTTTGAAGATGTTAAATTAGGTTCATGCTCTGTCTTATCGCTATCAGTTACTATGGAATTCGTCAGCTTCATGTTAGTCATTAATAGGAAAACTGGGCTAACTAAATTTCGAATATAAAATCAAACATTGATGATTCTTTGTTTCTGAGAAAAACGAATTTCTTATTTTATTCAAAAACAATAATCGATCTTAATGCAGGTAGAATTTTAAATACTGACTTCCTCTAATCCTATTCTGTATTGACAAGTAATGACAATAAGAAGCCAACGAGTGAAAGATCGATTAGTTTGTTTTGAAAATATTTTGTTGATAAAAAGTTTGCCGAGTCTTCCTTCACTCCATCAAGAAAATCGAAATCTATATTGATTTTTCAAAAAAAATATTTAGTCAAGTAATTGTGTGATGCTTTCGATTCTTACCTCCAAGATTTACCAATAAATAGATAATTGCTTCTTGATAGTATGTTTTTTTATATACAATAAACATTATTGTATATAAAAAAAATTCGTCGGTATGCTGTCTTTGCGAAACGGCCGCTGGGATTGAGGGGCCTAGACTTACTTACCTTACTGAACTGTGCCTTTCTAAAGTAGCTCTATGTGACTATTAACTCCATAGTCCATAGTGACTATTAGTCTAGTGTGACTATGTGACTACCTATGTAAAATTCTTCGTTATTTTCTCCAACTTTGCAACTCGACTACGACTAAATTGTAATTAGAAATTCTAAAATTATTTTTGCAATCTTTAATGTCTACCTTTCTCTGTTAAATGAAACCAAAACCAACTCTCTATGTCCTTTGGTTGCGTATCTATAAGCGTTTAATTTTAGTACAACGTAATTCAAAAATCCTTGAGTAATATTTCGTGTGATTCTGCTGGAGCTCGCATCGGTCGCTGTGACGTCATCAAAATTTTTAGTGTTTTTTAACCAACTTTGCATCTCGACAGTGTCTAAACCGTATTTCCAAATTCTAAAATTCTTTTTGCAATCTTCAATGACAGCATTTCAATGTTCAATGAAACTAAAACCAACTCTCTATGTTATTTGGTTGCGGAGCTATAAGCGTTTAAAAATATCACGAAAAGTGTCATTATTTCTTCCTTTCCCGACACACCATTAGACCACTATGGAGAGACGTAAGTCTATGTCAAAAACCCCTGCTCCGTTCTTGTTGGGTACAATATTTCGCTGACGTGTGGTGTGAGTTATTTTTAATCAATGATAAAGACTGATAAGATAGTTGACATAAAAGAGGATATTCTGAATAAATTGGTGGATATTTTCAAGAAAGCTGACCATATATATAGTGGAAAACTTAATAGATATGATCTAAACAATCTCTACTCGATGATTTTGTTATGTTTACGAGAATAACGGAATTGAAGAAACCTTGAGGGTCTAGGTCAGGAGTCGGCAAACTGAGGCTCTTTTTAAGCTGCTAAATAATATCTGTATAATAAAATGAAATATTAAATTTAATTAAAGAAAAATTCTTACAATATTTCATGAAAATTGTTTTTACACCTTACTTTTCTTGTTCAACTCTAAATCCTGTCTTTTGATGGCAACAATTAAATGACCCTCAAACCCGCGAATTAAAAAGTATGCTCACTCCAACCAATTAGTACGAAAACGAAATGGAATAGAGTTTTGACAAACTTTCTAGAGAAATTCAGCAACAGAAATTTCGTAAGAAACTAGATATTGTTCTTATTTTTAATTAAGTATATACTATTATTTTATGATTTATGCAAGTTAAATATATTATAAACTATCTGAAACCCCAGAATACTGTTTGACAAAAAAAAAATGATAATTAAATATTTAATTTAAATTTTTAACTTGATTTTATTTAACTAAAGAGCAGAAAATTGAAATAAAAATTTTAGATTTATAGAACAATAATAAAAGTGTGTTATTAAAAAGTGTTTTTAGTAAATTTATATATATATATATATGAATGCCAAATATAATATTTTACTTTAATTATTGTATTTTATAATTATAACTAAAACTATTGAAATATTGAGAATAAACATATGAATTGAAGCATAAAGAAAAATAAACTCATTGTAATAAAAAGGAAAATAAAAGAAATTTTAAACTCATAATAAAATAAACTCATTGTAATAAAAAGGAAAATAAAAGAAATTTTAAACTCATGCACATTTTATTATTCAACTTACTCATTTGCCCCTCAACCGCAAGTGCTATTCTAGTAAACATAATAATTTTAAAGTAGTCCTTTAAGAATAAAAGGTTGCTGTCCCCTGGTCTAAGCTGCCATGAATAGGGTTACCATACGTCCGGATTTATGGCCATGAACACGGCGAGAGAGAAATTTGATTATAATAGAGAAAATCTAAAGTATTCGAAAATGTTGCAACCATTTCGCAAATGAAAGAAAATTCATTGTTTACACTGTTTACATCCATTGTTGATCAGATGGCGGATGGGCATCCTTATCCAGGCCGCAGTTCAAATTGAAAATCAAAAACTTTTGGCAGTTTTGTTTCATTTTTGTTTTTCATTAATATAATTTTCAAGTACCAAACATAAATACAAATTTTATCCTCTTTGTATTCTGACGTTAAAAGATTGTTTTCACTTGTTCAAACTCTGTGTTAGTGTTATGAAAGAGGGTCGTTGGTAGGTAGCTTTTTGAATTTTATACTGCCCTTTTACCATCCTCAAGAACCTTCAACCCCCGACGTGTCCAGATTTCTTTTGATTTGATTTGAGGGGGTTTTTGGTATTTTCAGCAACAAAGATTATTATCCCCTATTCATTCCAAAGTTATTTTCAATCCGTAATACAAAAAAAAAGGAAAATTGCCATCAAAAGACGGGCTAAATTATTGCCGATCTGATTCAGCCAGGAGAAAAAAAATGTCACCCTCCTAGAAAGGCCTCCATATTGTTTCTCCATCCAGATTTCAACCAAAAAAATTATGGCAACCCTATCCACAAAGAAAGCCGATCGGACCCTCAACCGCGTCTCGACCACGCCTGGCCAGGTGGTACCTTCCTTAGTTGATGTTTAGTGAGGGATTTTCTCTGGTTGTGTGTTGTTTTCAATTTACCTAGAATCATCCCGTCCTACAGCACAACTACAGATTTTTTTTGTTCTCAAGCGGCGTCAGTTAACATATCTTTCTTTATGAGGAGATGAGTGAAATTTGAAAGGTAAAGTCAAAGATTATTCCATTTTTTAAACTTTATTCATTGTTTCTTTGATTTTGTCCATGAGAAAATATGTTTCGTATTATTCTGCATATTGCGTAAACAGCGGCGGGAGCGATAGCAGTCAGCATCTTCACAATGAATGTTTACGGCTTTTGGCAATTCAAAATACACAATTATTTTTAAGATTTCGATGACGCATTTTTTTCGTATCTTCTAAAATCTGTTTTATATCTTATATCTGTTTCTATTTTATTCATAAAATTCTAAATGTAATCTTTCAAATAATATCTCTTAATCGTTATTTCTATTTATATCTAATGAATTTCGAAATTATATTATAGTATTTATATGAAATATTAACGAAATCTACTAAATATTAATCGACTCGATCTTCAGCTGAAAATAAAAAAAAAAGAGTTATTGAATTTATTAGCTTGTTTTCGTATGTTTTTTTTTTTAAATTTTTGCTTGCGATCATGAATTTTATTATTCAATCTCGTATGCTAGAGTTCTACATTTTTGATTAGTAAGTTTTCAATCTAAAATAAAATAAATTTTTTCAGTTAAAATACAGATTTAATGTTAAAATGAGATTATATCGCATTTAAATTGTTTTTAAAATTCATATAAAATATATAAACCCATAAATAAAACTTCCTCCTTAGAGCTTTCTGTCTTTAATTTTTTACTACCCAGTCACAGCCACTGTATTTCTTTATTTTATCTGTAAACAATGGTGGGAACGATAGTCGTCAGCATTACCCAATGAATGTTTACATCTTTCGACTCTTCAAAATACACAGTAATTTTTATGATTTCGATGGTGTAATTAGATTTTGTCTGCATCTTTCAAAATCTGTTTTATATCTTATTTCTATTCAATTCCTTTTTATTCATATAATTCGGAATGTAATTTTTCAAATAAAATGTATCGTTGGTTTGCAACTAAGTCGCCATATCCAAAGGAACAAAAATAATGAGTTAATGAAAAGAAGATGAATTAACAATAATGAGTTTCTACAAGAACATATTAGTATTCTTGTAGGAACATTTCAAAATTACAAGAACATATTAGTGTTCTTGAAGTTTTGAAACTCCATCTCTATAACAAAAATAATTATGTATATCAATATGTGTGCAGTATACGTTGTATACTGTCGATGTATTGATATGCAGGAATTTTCCTATTACAGATATAAGGTTTCAAAAGAACACAAACACATAAACTCATTTTTCTTTTGACTTGGTTTCTTTTCCAAACTTTATTATAACATTTAGTACAAATATTTATGGAATCATTTGAATATTAATTGACTGGATATTTAGCAGAAAATAGAAAAAGTAGCAATTTTCAAAGTTTTACAGAAATAGTTGTGCATATAAATATATGTTCAGCGTATATTGTATACTGACGAATTATTGATATGCGGGAAATTTATATAAAAAAATTATTTTTATTGATATATATATATATATGAAAAAAGAAAGCGTTAATTCATTTTTCTTTTGACTTGGTTCCTTTTCAGAAAGTTATTATTATATTATTTAGTTGAAATATTTATGGAATCACTTGAATATTAATCGACTGGATCTTTAGCAGAAAATAAAAGAAGAGAAAATTATTGTTTTCGAGAGATTTTTAATCTTTGCTTTGCAAGCATGATTTTTTCTATCCATTGTCTTATGTTAGATTTCTGCATTTCTGATCAGGGAAGAAGTTTTCACTCTAAAATAAAATACTGTTATTTTGTTTTTCAATTAAAATAAAGATATACTGCTTAAATAAGACGACATATAAGTTAATTAGTAATTAAATTCATATTAATTAGACGATATCTAAGTTAATTAGTAATTAAATGAAGATTAATTAGTAATTCATATTAATATTAATTAGTAATTAATTCATATTAGTAATTAAATTTATATTAAAAACAATTTATAAATGTCTAAATAAAAATTCGTCCTTAGATTGTTTTATTTAAAACGTTAACCTGATCTGCAAGCAATAATTTGGCTGAAGCTCTGTTATAATTAACAATTTCAGTTTACCAAGAATCACCATGTGCTGCATTGCAGACACATATGTCCTTGTTGAGAATCGGCTTCTGTTAGCTTAAATGATTTATAGTAGCAAGGAGTTCAAATGTAAAACCATTCCTTCTTTTTTTTTTTTTTTTTTTTATAATATTTTTTTTTTTTTCTTTTCATTCTGCGTATTTCTATCTGTTCTTTGAACAAGGAACAAACAGTGATTCCAAAGGTAAGAATCACAATTTTTGTGCTTCATTGATTGTTTCTTTGATTTCGTCCACGAAAATAATGTTTCGTGTTATTTTGCGTATTTCGTTCCTTTATCTTTAGATAGTAGTTGTTTGTTTTATCTTGAAACAGTGGTGGGACTTAGCTTAGCTTAGTTTTATTAACGTCCCGTTTTAAAACAACACGAGGGCTATTTTGGGACGGGCCTCGTAATTTTCATATGTCAAGGACGACACCTAAGCAGGATCCCCTCTCCACGCCAGAATGAAAGGAAGACGTTTGCCCACTACGTACGATTTAGCGTGCAACAGCCCCAATGAGAGGATCGTGTTTCGAACCTGGAAGCCTCCGGCCCCGAAGCCGAGACCTTATCACTTGACCACCGCGGCGTGTAAACAAAGGTGGGAGTGACAGAGATTAGCATCATCACAATGAGTGTTTACAGCTTTCGGCCCTTCAAAATGCACAATCATTGTGAGGGTTTTAATAATGGGATTAATCTTCGAAAATGTGTTTTAATATCTTATTTCATTTTAGAATTAGTTTTTGTTCATAAACTTCTGAATGTGATTTTTCAAATGAATATTTTTTTGCTTTTTTTGTGAAGTATTATTTACCTTTATATCTAATGAATTTCGAAATTATATTACAGCATTTATTTGAAATATTTACAAAATCAAGTGAATATTAATCGACTTGATTTTCAGCAGAAAATAAAAAAAGAAAAAAATGAAAAAGAACATTGCTTTTTGGAAGATTTTTCTTGCATGTATGAATTTTGTTATCCACGCTCATATACTAGATTTTTATATTTTTTATTAAGGATTCAGATGTTTTCAAACTAACATGAAATTATTTCATTTTATTTTTCAGTTAAAATAATGATTTAATGTTTGAATATCCTTAAATAACAGTCTTTTGTGATTTTTTATTTAAAACGTTAAAATTGCCCTGTATAATTTGCTGAAACTGTGCACAATTTGAATTTTAGTTCACTAGTATCTCCCTGTCCTGCGTAAGATACAGATTACTTTGTTGTAGCGGTTCCCTTCATATGTTTTTCCTAACAAGGGAGTTGAGTCGATTCAAAGAGTATGCAAAATGGTTCCATTTTTCTGCTTTTTGATTCCCATATCTTTTTATATATATATATATATATATATATATATATATATATATATATATATATATATATATATATTATATATATATATATTCTTTCACAAATCCTCTTGAGACCAAAGGTATAATTTCGACAATTTTTCACAAAGATCGAGATTGATAGGATATTCTTGAGGTTATATAATTATTATTATTATATATTTTATTATTACTACTATATATTAATTAATTATTAATTATATCAATTAATTAGTTAACACAATTTATTAATATAATTAACAGATGGTAGCATGGAATTATCCAGAACATTGGATAGCGGAAATTCCAGGGCTTTGAAATGAAAAAACATTTTGGAAAATAAAACACAAATGTCCATTAAAATGGTCGTGGGGACTCCAAGGGGGTAAATAAAGACATATATATATATATAGGGTTGGAGGACCAGGGGCGGATTGAGTCCTGTAGGGCCTATAGAATACAAGCTTCGGTGGCCCATTTTTCCTCTCAGTTTTAAGCCAAATATTTTATTGATTTCCTTAATCTTTTTTAGAAGCAGTTTCTAGGTAACAAATATTAAAGCACAGCTTGAAATAACAAAATATATAATTGGGTCACCCAGGAAAGTTGATTGCAATTCAATGAAAAAAAATGTAAAATTAAATTTAGTTAAAAATGTAATTTGATCAAAATGGTTTGAAAGATAGAAAAATTTTCTGCACAATCTAAATACTCTAATAAAGTTTGCTCAGTTGTTGAGGTCAACCGCAAAACAAACTAGACCACTCGATCTGCAGGCGAATTTGGAAAAAAGTCTAAAAATATTGTTCTGAAATTTAAGCATGATTTCAATTTGACTAGAGTTCAAAGTACATGATCTTGTAAATTTAACTAAAGAACTAAATTAAATAACCTTGAAAACTCCTAAAGTTCCTGGAGTTGCTACTTGATTGTTTTATCCATTAGAACATATGTTATTGATGACAATACACTGTTTTAATATTTTTTATAGTTGATTATCAATTAATCAATCAATTTTATTAAATTTTTTTTAAATTTTGATTCTATACGAGGGCGCAACCTAGTGAGTAAGTACAAAATTGGTTTTAGGTTTCAATAATATTTGTAAATCAACGAATTATGAATTAAATACTAAAGATAGAAATTAATAAAAAAAATATCATCATTTTTTTTACTTCATGATTATTTATTTATTGTAATCAAAAATATTTATAGAATATTTGTCATAACAAAGATCTATTCTACGCAGTCGAATCTAACTCTGAATATATGAGAAAGTAGAGGTGAAAATATTCATTCTTTTTTTCTTTACTTATTTCACTCACTACAGAAACTTATGATCTCTTTGCCACCGGAAAGAATGACTATCGAAGATTTGAATCATTCTGTACTTCGGTGTGACATAATTCCATTTCATGATTTTCCTTCTTTAATCTTTTCTAGATCCGAAGGAGTTGAGCCGTCTTCAGAGGTAGTGGCTTGAGTGCAAATCAGATTGTTCTGCCGATGTTAAGTTTTTTGCAGATGTTCTGACCTGATTGCTTTACAATCACTTAAGAGTTGGTATTTTTTATATATTTTATTGTATTTTTCTTATTTATTTAAATGTTGTTATTCTAATTGATTTACTTGGTAAATATCACGTTCTCAGGAGTTATTCTGTATTATGTTAACACTATGATCAGCAGGGCCGTTCTTTAGCCGATTGGACCAATTACTCCCTAATTGGGCACCGCACCAGAATGACTGTCTTCTCTGGAGTTTCACTAAGAGATCACAGGTCACGTGCCATGGGCGCCGTTCAGAGGGTACAATCCATAGGGGACACGGGGATGAAGAGCCGCTGTATATAAATAGACAGATTCTCCCTTTCCAGGTATGATAATAGGGTGGAGTTAATTACCTCCTCAGATGACAGGTCGTGCACTCTGTCTAAAGTTGGGTTTACGAGGACAGCCCTTGGGACAGGAGGATGCCTTCTCCTCTGTTTCTGCGCATGCCTGATCTTCTTCAGCGCATGCGTCAATGTATTGTGCGGCATGTATTGGCCTGCAACCCACCTTAACTCTTTAATACAAAGGCGACTTTTCTCTTCTAACCCCTTAAAACCGGGAGTTTTGGGGAGGAAGCGACTTAGATTGGACTCTCCCAACCTGGGTGGACATTTACCCTCTCTATAACCTTCCCTTAAGGCGGGGAAATGGGCTGTGCAGCGGAAAGTGGACCCCCTACCGCGCTTATCTCCTGGCGATCTCTGAACCTCACCTCCCTTGAAAAAAGAGCCCTCAGACCGGCCTTTGTCGCTGTTAAGGGAAATTTTAGACCCATTGACCGCCTCGCTCGCTGTGAAAGGGTTAAAATGGACATTCAAGGTCAGACCGCTCAGCTCGAATTCGGTTTAATGGTTGAGTTTCCACTTATAAATTTGGTCTCAATCCGCAATCCTCCAAACCGGAAGCCAAGGCTTTTCAAGAGGTAACGTATTCCAGTTCTGAACGCAAGTAGACAGGTGTTCAATCAATTGAGGACGACGGACATGAAGTCGCTAGTAACTTATTACCCCACCAGGCAGAGGGGCCCCCACCATGGACGGATCAGCTGATCCCAATATCCAGGTTGATTTCATCTTTCAAGTCAGGCCCATTGGTGATATTCCATCAGGCTCGAGGATAAAGGCCCATTGAGACTACGCGCCTAGTCTAAACTCCCATCGCTGTGTGTAGGTGGACTGATCGCTCAGGTCACAGAGATCAAGAACAGTTTCCTTGGCCACAATACACATAATACACAAATCGCATCATATGTGATTTCTTTATGTGGAGGCTTGTAGAAGATCGAATGTGTGCGACAATGAAAGCTGTGAGTGAAATGGCGATTTTAAAGTAATTTAGAAAGCAAGTTTTTGCATTTATTTACCAATATCAGAACTCAGGAAACGTTACTTTGTTCACTAGATTTGCTTGATGTTCGGTATGCAAACATGAGGTTTTTAAAAAGCGGTTAAAAATATTTAAGTTTAAACATTATTGTTCAAATTTTATAAAAGCATCAACAACACCCTGTTCGAAGCTTTTACTGCTTTGATGAAGAATACTGAACACTTCACAGGCCCAGGGCCATCTTATCCGGTGTGCAGATTGGGCTGCAGTCCAGGGGCGCCATTGGTCCAAGGATGTCTAAAAATTTACTATACTGATTTTATTTTAATTTTGAACCAAAAAAGTTAATTAATTATATATATATATATAATTTTAAGAAAGGCGCCTATCCAAATTATAAGACGTTAATCCGAGAGGAGGTGACTTTTCTTTCTTTTTTTGATACTGAATTACAGTAAGGAACCGTTTATACGTTTCTCGTTTATACGTCGTTTCATCACAGTCCCGATCATTCGTATTCATTGTAATAATAAATTGCTTCGTTTATATGACACAAAGCTTCAGTTATACGCCGTTCCCCCCCCCCCCTTCCTTTCTAAAATGGAAAAATGCTCTCCTTTCTCGTATGTGAACTGTAATACTGATATCATGACTTCAAAACTATTCATAATTTATTGATGAATTAATAGAAGACAAATTGTCTGGTGTTAATTCAAGCGATGAGGAATCCATTGAAAAACTTAAAATTAATTTCTTTTGTCAAAAGACCAGTGGAAAAAACATTCAATGAACGAACTTAATTCAATTCATAGTGCTGTACTAAGTACTCACAGACAATCAGCACGTTAGACGACGATTAAATATTTTTTTTATAATTAAACGCTTACCTGCATGTACATAAATCGTAAAAGCACTCAAGATATGCAATAAAGGTATGATTTTTCTCACTTTTATGACAAATGTTTAATTTTAAATTTTAATTGTGCTTTTCCATACTATGTAGTTATATACTTGTACTATCTAAGAGACTTTAACTCTATCGATACGGGAACGTCCCAAATGTCTCTTCAAGCTAAAGTCTATGGTCGTCCGAATATCACTGCGAAAATTCCATCCCCTTCCGTTAAGTGAGACTGATTTTTCACCCGCGACGCGCGCTTTTTTCGTTAGAGTGGCTTGCCCAGATGGGGTTGGGGGAAAAGGGGGATTTTCTTAGAATTCGGACAGTGCCAGCTGTCATTGTGGTTTTTGAGGGGGGAGGTGAATTTCCCTTATTTTTGAAAGAGGCACTCTGGCGTTCTCTTATTTTGATGTCCCTCTATTCCAGTGGTCTTAGGAATCAGAGGGTTAAAATCATTGATTTCAAATTAAGTTGGCAGTAGTAGCATTAAATTTGTAATAATCAAATTTGTTTAGTAGATTTTCGATTATAAGACTTTTCATTTATATGTCGTTTTAGGTCAGTTCCTTGAAAGACTGATGAACTGTGCTTTACTATATTTTATTAGATAGGAATTTTCTTTGGGTCATAGGCGCTTAAATTCCTATTTACGGTTTTGATGGGGCTCCAAATAATCCTGTCCAGGATGCTCAAATCTATTAAGATGGTCCTGCACTGACAGCCAAATGATAATAGTAGAATTGAAGTTTCGTAATACTGTTCCGTTCTGTCGAACTTTCATCAACTTCAAAATCACTTTCCGTTCATAAATTTTACATAGAAGCTTTAACCTGCCCTGACATTTCACATAGCGTATCCAAACGCATTTATTATTATTGTTGTTGTTGTACGGCCATGATGAAAGTCGATTGAATCAAAGACGCCGAAATCATCCTCCATATTTCACGTAAAAGGGTCAAAAAATGTTGCAAGAAAAATATCGTAGGAGTTTTTGTGTTAGATTTATCCTAGTTTAACTGTTTTAATCCTTTCGCGAAGAGTTTCATTTTTCGACGCCATAACAATTGTGGTAGAATGAACTATGAGTAGGGCACACTAAAATGTCAAAGCAAAGGTGTTTACTTTTAAGTAAAAAATATTCTGTGCCTGTCTGTAAAAAATATTCTGCCAGTGGGGAGGGAGGAAAAATTTTTGTACCCCGTGCACCTGAAGGGGTATTCAACTAGTAGATAAATAAAGATCTTGAGAAAATTTGAGACCAATTTCATTACACTTCCCCTCCCCCCCGTACAGCAAGCCCCCCGTCGGGGATATCGTTCCCCCTATCGGGCAGATACTAGCGCCAATTCTGCATTGGACAGGGTTCATCTATGTCCTACTATGTCCCATCCGTCGCGATCACTGTGGCATATGTCTCCCAATAGTCTTAATTGAATAATTTTTTGAATATTTTTTAAAAGAAAAATAAAGTTTTGAGATTTAGATTGTTGAATTAAGCGATATTTTCAGAAAACAAAGCATATGTACTCGTTAACCATCAAATAAGGTGATGCAACACTATGAAAAAACAGCAATGCAGCAAACTACGGTAGTGACATCATGTTCTGTAAATGAAACTTCTTCTCAAAACTTGGTAAAGCTGATGGGAAATACTTTCACTAGACCAAGGAGCATTTCTATCCCAAAAGTATTTTTTTAAAGTTCTTCGAGACGTTAGTCGCGAAAGAGTTCAAATGTTTACATGAACATATATCTGAATAGACTTTTGGTTCATAAAAAAAAAAAAATTGTGAATATTCCTTCTTATCACCACTGATATTCATTTTGTGTTGTTACGTGAAACAATGTAATACAATTAAGGCCTCCGTTATATGACATTTCATATACTATACATTTTGCACTGTGATTTTTTGTTAATGCATTTGTATGTTCAAAAATGTCTTTCTTTTGCAGTTTACTTCAAACACATTAACAGTCAACTATTTGATTATTTTCGATCGAGAACTCAAGACTAACCTCCTTACCTGGAAGAAGAAGAATCCAAGCCCAGCAATTGTGTTCATCCCCTTAGAAATTCTTATGTTAAATGACATACTTTTATTAATTGACTAAATAGTAGACATTTTTAATTTTAAGTAATTCTCCTCTTTATACTTTTAATTTTCATTTCATTATGTTTAATATTATGGAATTTTAAAACCATTTTTAATTGATTCTCGTATGGAACTAAAATTTAATTAAATTAATCCATTTTCCAACAATTAAGTTCTGAAAATATTAAAATAGCGTGCATTGTCATCAAGAATACATAAGAGAACAAAATTTCAAAGCCCTAGCACTCCAGGAAGTAAGCGACAAATTGATTACAAAATACCATCTTTACAAACATTACACAAATCAAGTTAAATAAAAGCATATAAAAATTTAAAATACAGACTATCATAAATATGGCAACTATATTAACCCTTCAAGAAATGGCTTTGGTGAAAGCCACAGTCCTTCTTTACAACGTCAGTGAAATAAAACGTATGGCGGAATTTCTGAGACCCGAACAAGAGCCAGATAAATGGCATGACTTGATAGAAGCAAAGGTGTCAGCATTGCGTCTACCCAAAGTCCTTCATGAAAAATTGATCACTGTAGCCGAGGATGCTTGCGAGTTTCTCGGTTTCTTCTTTAAAACTCATACTATGCTACAACGCTATCGGGACTATAATGTGAGGTGCGATTGCTTGAACGGAATTGTATTGAGCAGATATTTACGGACGGATCCAGAAGGATTCTTGGATGGAGCAAAAACTATTGAATTAATAGCTCGAGACCGCAGAATAGATTCGTTATTTCGTTACTTACTGGTGCGTATAAATGATTTGGATACGAGTATCTTAGAACCCCCAATGAATGAACCAGACTATGAGGATGATAGGTTCTTGCGTTGGGTACAAGGAGCTTATAGGGTTAAGGGGGTTTATCCGCAGGTGGAATATGTTTACTTCCCACATTCCCCTCAATCCGAATGAAAATTTTCCCGAAATTTTACGATATGCTATAAGTTTACGTAAATTCTGTATTACCGTACGTATAGAAAATTTCGCAATATACAAGTAGCATCTTTAGAAACCTATAGACTGAACTTGTAGCAAGCCTAGGTATTTGAAAGGTTAATTAAGTTAATGCATGTAAGGTTTTAATCTAATTCTTATGCGTAATATTTATTAATAAATGCACAGTTTTAACCAACAAATACAACATTTTTGATTACCTTTTCTGATGAATTGTCAATTTTTGAGAAACTGCAATCTTCCACTGCCTTTGTGGATGCTGTCAATCACTTTTGATGTTTTGTAGATCTTGAGTCTGTTTCTTAAAGAAAATCTAGTGAACTGATAATTTCCACAATGAAAATGTCTATTTAAGGATGCTTTTAATAATTCTGTAGCTTTATGCACTGGAGATCCATTCCATGATATAAACACTTCTCGAAAAGGGATTATCAGATTTCATGGTTCTGTTATAAATGTGATTTCCAATAACACAGCCAGCAGATTCACAAACACACTCACTGAAAATATTTAAGCAACTTTCAAGGAGTTAAACTATTTCTGGTGCATCAGTGTACACATCAGGATTGGTAAAAGCTTCTTTTATGACACCGCTGTTTTGATCTAGAAGTGATGGTTTCTTTTCAAAATTCATGATTTTTTAAAAATTAAATTCAGTTTTTAGAATGTTTTTCTTCAAAGTTGTCCACTGATTAAGAAGACTTTTCTCATTATTAAATTTCAATTCTTTTCTATTTTTGCTCACCCATTCAGTGAGAGCTTGTAGGGAGTTTTCCACCAATGGTGGTTGGGATCTTCTTGGTTCGATTCTCTTCCTAAAGATGGGCTCAAAATTAGTTTACTACTGAAGCATTGTCTCATATGTTTTACAATTTTTGGTTCGCTTATTCTATGTCTAAGCTGTTTAATAATCACTGAGCAGAGATTTTTAATTTTTTTTCTTGGTAGTTTGAAAACTTGTGATGTTTTCTTGTGCTTGGGAATGACTTTTTGTTTTTCTGAGACAATCATCGCCAATCAATAAACAATCTCGATGGAAGTTGTTTCTCAAGCCCTCAATTTTCTGAAAGAGTAAAGGAAAGTTAGTCTCTGACATTTTCCCATTTTTCATTTCTGTTTCCATTTCATTTAAAGTATTCATTAAAATCTCAAAATAATCAAAAATTGTCCAAATATATGCATTCACATTTTGGACAGTGCAGCTGAATTTTGTCACCAATTCCAGAATATCTAATGTTACTAGTAATTGGCAGATGAAATCAGGATCTTTGAATAATTTTAGTTCCAATGAATAAGCTTTAACTTCAGTATTGCTCCCTTTAGAAATAGAAATCATGCGCTTCTGTTGTAGGTCAGTGAAAAACAGTTTGAAGTCTTTTTGAAAAGCCTTGTAAACCATTAACTCACTTTGAACGAATCTTGTTTGTTGGAAAGATTTAGGTTTTAAATAATCAATATGTACCTCATCAGCAATTTTGATTAACTGTTCATAGCCAATTCCCCAATTATATTTTTTCATAACATTCCCTATAATCTGTGCCTGATTATTTAGCCAAGATTCAACGTTGCGGGCATCTTTCAAAACAAGCTGTAGTCTATGAGTTATATCCATATGGGGAGGAAAAATTAATGATGATTATCAGAACAAAAACTCTGCAGTTTTCTGTCAACTGAAGTGTCAAAATATTGTCCATCAAAAGACATCCCATTCAGTTGCGATTCTAGTTTTATATGAAAGTTGTCCAAGGCCGATTTGATTTTCTTTGCAAGGGCATCTCCGTTGTGAGAAGTGCCACAGGGAGATATATCTATTATAATACATGTCTGAACACCATTGACTATGGTAATCAAACAAGTAATTGTTCTATGTAGTTTTGTTATTTTGTCCGCTGCAATAGAGACAAAGGGTAGTTTATTGGTTACAGGATTTTTAGTACTTAAAAATTCTATAATTTTTGATTTCATAGTAAAAAAAATGCTATTTTCTGAATTCTCTAAAAAATTCTCTGGAATGGTTGAGTTCACCAATATCTAAATTATTTAATTCATTTAGGCTTAATAGCCTTTAAAAAAACTTGTTACCCCTATCTTCTTTAATAGCAGTGTAAGCTGTCCTGCCTACCCTTAGCCCAATCTTCTCATGTTCTTCATTGATTTCCGTTTCCTTAATTTTTAATGCTTCGCTGAAGTCATAACACCATTTATGAGCATTAGATTTCGGATGGTCAATTCAATCGCCAATTTTTCCAAATTTTTTGCTCTGATTTTCCTGAATTAATTGTTGCTATTCAGGTAAGGAAAACTGACCAAATGAACCAGTTTTCAGAGCTGCTATGTCTTTAGGCACATTTTTATAATTTGTAATACGTGGAATGCACTTGATCATTCCTGCTTCTTCAAGAAAGCATGGCATGAGACTACATATTTGTGTTACCGATCTGCTAACTCTTATAAGTTTGATTTTCGCTTCAAACTCCTCTATTTCTGGAGTGGCAAGACAAAAACTGGTCCTGGTGTAGGATAATTCTTGATTTGAAGGTTTGGTTCGGTTTTTTTTTTTTTTTTTTTTTTTTGTAAAATTTTACGAACTTTTTCGTTTAGGCATAAAATCATAAAATTGCCTGATTTATTGATGATAGTTGATTATTAATATTTGTATCATTATCAATTTGAACAAAATCATTATTTTGAGAAGTACTAGGTAAAGGTTCAACAATAGGCCCTAAGAAAACAAATATATTGCCACTCAATATACATATTATTCTGAGATCGATTTTGTGAAAGTCGCCATATGTATCTTTTTATTGTCAGGAAAATTTTCCTATCTCGGAGAATTTTGTAATTCATTGTTAAAATCAAAATCAATTGCACGTTTTTTCGCAAAATTTCCCCCGATCCTAGATCGCCGGATCGGACGTATTCTGCACCCCTGGTTATTCGATTTCACTACCAGTAGTGAACTGGATTTGAAAATACAGCAGAGTCGCGATTATCCTAGTCCCGCTTAACCGAGTTTCGCTTTAACCGAGTCACCAATATATATATATATATATATATCCCTTTTTCCCATTCTAAGCAGAAAATCAGAGTTTTATAACTTTTTTTTCACCTCACACCTCACCTACAATTCTAATGACACTAACAAAATGGCGTAACATTGCAGCAAAGAAACGTTAATCATCCTACAAACAAAAAAATATCAAGGACTTTTTCAAATGAACAATTTCATTCCCAGTTTTTATACTACAAGAATTAGCAGTGTACATCATCAGGACTTTAATTATACCATAAAAATTAATAATTTGTGTGTAAATTTATATTTCATCTCTTTAATTAGTGATCAATTATTCGAATCTCGTTTAACCGAATTTTTCGCTTATTCGATGCGAGCTTGGTCGGATAACCGCAACATTTCAGAATTACATACTGTAATTAGATGCAAAATAGTAATAGTTGTTTATGGCTTAACCGAAAAAATTGTTATCCGAAACAGCTTTTCTCCCGTTAGTTCGGTTAACCGAAGTTGTACTGTAATTGCATTTTGTTGAAAATAATACCAAAATAAGAACAGGTAATGAAATATACTCTTCTTTTCATATGGTGATTGCCGTATTAACAGACTAGATTGTATTGAATAAAAGCGTTGATTAGCATAAAAGAATTCAATTCGGAAAAATAATAGTTTATATATAAATAAAATCTCACTCTGAATATCAATAGTTAATATATATTTAATATATATAGAAATTGTCAATTATCGATATTTTTAATATAATTTAAATCGAAAGGTACATTTACATTTCATTAACTGCAAATTAAAAATTTAGGAGACATTGCCATTTGATATTTTTTTTTTTTGTATTTGAATACTGAGTTTGCTTTTTGAATTGGTTAACTTTAGTAAAAATTTATTAGATATAACTTGTGTTTTTCTTAGATGATCAGTATTTTTTCTGTTTATTTCATGTCTTGGATGTTTTCAGTGATTGTCTTTTTGGTCAGTGTGACACATTTGATTGTTATACGTAAGGTGTTTGGACTAACAGCCCTGTATGTTTATGTGTTTCTTGTGACTTCTTGCATTATTTTTTTTAATTAATTATAATGATAATATTTTGTGATAATAAATGCTTGAGTTGTTCACATACAAATTGATTGTGATTGACATTGTAAAATGGAATATTAAGTGTTTTTTAAAAATTTATATGCGTCTTAATTTAGTGTGTTCTAGATACTGTTTCTAGAACCATAAAAATTTTGAACTAATATTCTTTGATGTATATTATTGTTTTCTGGACTTTTATTCCAAATGTGTATCTTTCTATTTAAAATATTTATGGATATATTTACTGTAACACTGTATTCCTAATGTACTTATTTATAATTATTTTTTAATGATTGTTTATATCAGGAGTAGGGAACCTGCGGCCTCTCTTAAGGCTGCATGTGGTGACTTTTTCTAGACTTTTTTATACAGCCTTACCATTTATTACAATTTGAATTGAAATATGTAATTACCTGGAATATAATAATAATTACAGAGCAATAACCCTTAAGATTCTGCTCGTACGGCCGTTTTCCTAACTGCCGAAATTTAATGAGGCCTTTCAGAGCGAAAAAGGTCCCCCTACACATGGTAAATATAATATGAATCTAGACTGTATTTTTATGAAATATGTATTACCGTTAAATAGCCGAAATTAGGTAATGTGCAGATTATCTGGGTAAACTGCAGATTACGTAGACCGATCCGTTACGGAAAACGCATATATTTTTATACCTAATATTTTGCAAGTATTAAATGTTATGATCGCCATGTATAAGTGTGTCGTGAAGTAGATATAAAAATAAAAAAGATGTATTGTGAAAAATGACATGTATTTCTTCAGTATTTGGCCAGTCTTTTAACATAATTTTACATGAATCTGTACGGACACATGGCTATCGAAAGTGAGTACAAGGAATTTTATATCTGGAGCTCTCTTTTCAAGCTGTAAAAGAAGAATGTTCTGTTTATATTTCAGAGGGTTTATATATATATAACCTATTATATGTCGGTAAAACATAGATAATTTTTATATCGTTAGCCTGTGCCCTTTTGTTCAGTCATTATTTTTGGTTTCATTTTGCCTCTGTGTCTTGTTTTCATCCCCTAATACTATATTGAATTCAATGCAATTAGCTGCAGCACCCATTGGAATTATTTTAAAAGCTTCGTTTTTTATATTATTTGGTAATTTTTTCACATGGAGAGTGGGAGATACATAAGTTAGGGCTGCACAGAAAACAGTGTTCGAAAGAACAAAATTTGCTCGACGGCAAAGCGGTGCATCGGAAATTTCCCCCTATGAAATTTAGGGATGGCTCGAGCTCATGTCACTCTAACCCAGGTTTAAAGCACGGGCAACTGTTTGATGCTCTCTTTTGTTTCTCTCTCTCTCACCTCAGGCTGGTCTTCGCTGTCTTGATTTTTTTTCTTCTGCTTTTTCTCGCTTACTATTAATTGGTTGTTGCTTTTCTTTCACGTCGGCTGGATGGAAATTCACCTGATTTGATACACATTCGGTTTCTTTTATTAGAAGTAACTCATCGAAAAAAGATACGACGATAATTTTCTAAAATTAATTTCAGATAATTACAATTAAACATTTTACGCTATCTAGAAGTAAAGCTGTTTTTTAAAAAATTGTGTTTTAATTGTATTATTTTGAGAAATACTTTTTGCAGAACTGCTCTTTTCGTATCTGACGAGCTTCCACTATCAACAATAGTTTACCTCTTCGATTAGTAATAAAACATAAATTCATTTTCTAAGCAGCCAGACCGTATCTAGTATCGACCATGGCTTGCTTCTGGGTACTCATGCTGTTCTTTCCATTTTATTCTTTTCATACTTAATTGTATCTAATTGACTATATTTTAAATATATATTGGTGCTGCACTGGTTACTATATGGTGGTCTACAGCTCTTCTGTTCCGTTGGCCGTTATAGATACGTTTTTATTTTTGTGTGTGTTTTTGTTCTTTTTCATGTAGGTTTTCGGTTTATGGCTCTTGAACCCAGAGTAGGATAGTTTTAAAAAAATTAAATTAGCGCTTATATTTTTGTCAAACAGTTCTTAATGTGTATCCGCAATTATCGCCTATGCTCTGGTGATGTTTTGTAAGTCCTTCGATGATAAATGAATTCTGCTAAGTGAGTGCTAGGTGCCTGCTGCTCTTCCCTACGACTGGAATTTTGTTTCTCTCCCTAGAGAACTTTAAGATCTCACACCCTCTCGTTAGGCGGGTCGCCGTGGGTTAGGTTAAGTTTCAAGCGTATATCACACGGCAGCTTATCGTGGTCTGTTTCAGTAGGCACGAGGGTGATGCCAAAAAGTTTGTAGCACGTGATGCATTAAGGCTACTTGCACACACACCGATTCGTGTCGACCGGTTTCAGACCGGTCTGCAACATTCCATTAGTAGTGCATAGAGAACAGTTGGAGCTTGCACACGTACCGGCGCCTACATAAAACCGATCGGCTGCCGAGAATTGCCACTGCGCTTCGCCGACATCGGCAGCTGCGGGGGTTTCCAGTGACACATGTAATTCTTCTGACGCTTGCACACACACCGGTTTCAGCCGATCTACTTCGCTCTCGTGGCGAAATAATAAAATTAGTAACATTTTGAAAAAAATATTGAACGATATTTTTAGGGATATTTTTCTTTTCTTTATTGATATTTTAGGCATAAGAATGAGAAAATTACTTATACACAAAGAAATTTTTAATGGATAGTTAAAAATAATGGTTCTCAGTGGCCGATTAAGTTTGTTAAAAGACCAAGCGCTTTAAAATTTAGAGGTCTCTGAAAATATATATATGCTCTTTTACATTTGAACAAGTCGGTTTTTCTAATTTTAAAATAATATTAATGATTCCGCATACATTCCATACTTTTATTTCGATTTTTTAATTACATTTTGTACTTGCTTTGTTATTTATTTTTAATTAGCTTAATAAATCCTTGTTGAATAATTGCAATGCCTTAAAGTTAGTTATAGTTAATTTAACATAATTTTCTAATGAATTTTCATTTAACATAATTCGCTTTTAAATAAGAATAATTCTCAAAACAACTTTACTCTCCGACAGCCTTAGAAATAAATATAAATTTGTTGTTTTCATCTTGGTTTCTCCCCTAGTTTTGATTTATTAACGCAATAAATGAAAATTCAAATTTTTTCGAATGTTGAAGTGTTTGCTTTCTACAGTGTTAGATTATTATCACAAGAATTCTTAAAATTAACACATTATAATTTGGTTGTATTGCCAAGTCAATTTTTAAGGTGTCCGCCTACGTTGCAAACCCATTTTCTGCCGAAAATCAAAAATATTTTTTCGTTTCACTTCACTTTTATTTCTTAATGTAATCCCAAAATTTATTTCATTTTACTAGAACGATAATCGGAAATGAAATAAGCATCCTTTTAGTAACACTTAATTTATTTCTTTTTAGTTGCGATTTAGAGTTCGTTCAGTTTGAATTAGCCGCCTTCGGCGACTAGCTTGTTCGACGGGAATATGATTTCAATTGAATCTTGTATAATTTTATATTCATGGCTGCTTTCACAATGTAATTTTAAACTTCAGATTGTGGTAGATTATTTAACACATGTTCTGCTAGTGGCCTTGCACCTATTTTGTTCATTGTTTACATAATATACGTAATGGAGTCAAATAACTGACCATACTATACGACATCTAATCCCAAAACTTCTTTTATTTTACTAAAACGATAATCCGAAATGAAATTAGAAACATTTAAAGTAAAACTTAATAGATGAAAATGGGAAACTAAACAAGTATTTGTTTTTCATTGCTTTCACTTAATAATTCACTTAGTATTTATTTCTGTTTAGTTGAAATTTAGTTTAATTTTAAGAACTAAATAACACTTGAACTTTGTAATTAATTTATGAGCCAATATAGGCTTTCGAGGAAATGTGCCTGAATTTTGTATAATGTAAACAGTCATTTTCGAATTCTTACGAAGAAATTTGGTTTTAAGCCGTTGATGCAGTTCGTTGAATGATGGTATTGTCATGCGAAAAAAATTGAAGAACTTGCTCTCATCCTTTTGAAGTTCTTTCAAAAGTGTATGAAATATTCCTATTTGCTCCCTTTTCTGGTTGATTGGAAGAACGCAGTAATTACGCTTAATCCCACGACGCCTGAGACGTCGGTAAAGCAACCGCATAGCAGCAATACGTTTTGGATTCATTGTAACTTCAAAAAAAAAAAAAACTGTATTCGAGAATGACCTGATGTACATCCGATATGAAACCGACCGACACGAATCGGCGTGTGTGCAAGGAACGCATCGTCTGCAAAAGTAGACTATTTTCAAACCGGTCTGTAAAAATCGGTGTGTGTGCAAGTAGCCTAAGACAACAGGTCAGACAGGATTTCGGTATCGTGGAAGGCGAACTACGCCACTGTCAAAGTCACAGAGTATTGGTTTGAATTTTCGCTGCTGACGATTTTCCGTCACCATCGTGTGTATTTTCAAGCCGGTTGAATACAGTCCACAATTCTCGTCAAGCTGCCGTGTGATATACGCTTAAACAGCTAGACCTCAAAATTTGAAAGATTTTATGACATAGATGAAAAAAATTCTACAGTGATTGTGCTCCCCTCGACCTTCTAGAATGCATGCACAATAGGACGCCTTCTGTGTGAAGCGTCGTAGTACATTGAGAGTATAGAGTATGCATTTTCATCAGTTCCCTTTAGCCGACTGCATCCAAAATTTGGAAAAAAATCTTCGATTTGTGTGTCAAGATATCTGACAAAACTTATTTTATCTGGCTTTTGCGTTTTGGAGAGCGGCGTAGCGACCGGGAGGCAAGAGGGGTATAGATGCCCCGTGCACCTGTCTTAGAAGGCGCCATGGAGTCAAAATATTAATGCGTCTATGTCACTTTTTAAAGCAACACATGATGCACCTCCGTGTGCAAGCGAACACAATACCTCAAAAACGTAAAGAGCTCGGTGAATGGAATTTAACATTGGGTATAAAAGTAATACCATTCTCCGGACGCCATTTACACTTGTGCATTGTTACTCGCATGGATGACGACAGGGGTAAAAAAAAATGCATATTATTCTTCTAGCGCCACGTACCCTCGCTATACCACTAGACCTCGAAATTCTGATGAATCTAGACGTCTCCAACATCCCCGAGTCGGATATAATTTTTGCACTATTTTGTGTAATTACATCTGCCATTCTCTTTGTGGACACGATAACTCAAAACGTCTATGAGCAAGATACATGGAATTTGTTAAGTGGTATTTGAAAAAAAATTCCAAATTTCTCAAATTTTGGACGAAATTCATCAACGGGAAGTGTTAATGTATGCACCTCCGTGTGCAAGCGAACACGATACCTCAAAAACGCAAAGAGCTCGGTGAATGAAATTTAACATATGGTTTTATCAACTGAGTTGCGGATATGTATCAAATTTTGGACCATATTTATCAAAGGGTTGACTCCGTGGTCTGTATATTCACCTGCATGAAAATGGCGATAACTCAAAAGCACAATCATTTAGACAAATGAAATTTTATAGGTAATCTTTTGACCCAAAGTGTTAATCTGTATCAGATTTTGGATCCAATCGGGCTGAATTAAAACTTATAGAAATGTATACTCAGTTGTCATTCTTATAATATGAAGTACAAAATGCGCCATATAGTGTCAGTATGTGCGGAATTCGGGGGGGAGGATATTCCAGTTTAACATCAATTTCCGCCTGGCGTGCGAACTAGCAGGCTAGGCTTCTAACTGATTTCCACATAATCCAGTGGCGGTTTTCGGCACAGACGTTAGACCCGCTCGACGAGGGCCTGCTATAGACTCTGGGTTCCTCAAAATCTATTCAATGTACATCATAATACAAAAGCAAGACGAATTTAGGACACTGAGTAAGGAGAGAGGCCTCAAAACAATTTTGCGCCTGTGGCCTCAAGCAAAACTCACTAAATCCGCAAAAAAAAAAAGGTTTGAAAGACTACTACTGTCAATTATAATTTGCTGTTAATTAGTTCCTGATATAAACCTGTTATCTAAGCATCAGTAAACCAATCGTAGGAGCTAGAAATCTGTAAAATAATTTTTACTATTTATCATAACGAC
Organism: Araneus ventricosus; assembly: GCA_013235015.1. Taxonomy (NCBI): domain Eukaryota; kingdom Metazoa; phylum Arthropoda; class Arachnida; order Araneae; family Araneidae; genus Araneus; species Araneus ventricosus. The sequence goes on from BGPR01010467.1 coordinate 28,169, forward strand.
TCAAAATTAATTCATTTATACGATGATAGGTGAAGAACGTGTTGCGCATGCCCCGTCATCGTCCCGCTTCTAGTTGCTAAGATCCGATTTTTTTTTATTTCTCCCACTTTTTTCCTGAAGTTGTTACCTTGTGTTGCTCTCTTTCTGAAAACGGAACATTTCGACGTTCCAAAGCTGTGCTCGCGATATACTGTATAAAAGCAGGACAGTCCCGTTCATGGTCAAATTATACATAATACAATTCACAGACAGTAATGCCAGCCTGTAAACATTATAATGTTGAAACATCACGTTACTATCTTCAACAATAATTTCGATCTAACGTTTTGTTTTCAGGAAAAGACTTGGTACTCAGCCTGTAGTGGTAGATAAGAAGGTACGAAAATACTTAGTTATATTAACGTCCCGTTTTGATGTAACCTGAAAGCTATTTTGGGACGGACTTCAAAATATCAAATTACTTTCTTAACATCCGGACCCTACATGACGCTTTAGTTTCATTCCTTTGTCACGTCTCCCGTTGGCTGCATCTCTCAGTTTTCGGTTCGTAAAATTATTTCTAATTTTTGGTATTTCATTCAAATTCTTGGTTTATCATAATGTTCGGGGTAAAGGATAGTGTTTTTAGCTTTATGCCAGCACTGTTCGCAGAAAACATTATGATTTCACTAATTTTTTAGCGGTTCGTATAGATTTTACTTACCCTGATGAGCATCTATACGCTTTTACCGATTAACTACAGTCTCTCCATTTTATTTCAACATTTATTGATTTTTATGACATTGATATATTTTCCACAATTCTTCATGAAGCATTATTGCGCATTCATTGCGTTTGTGTTATATATTTCTATATTATTTTATCTCCCCCCTTTTATATATACATTCCCTTTTGTTTATTTTCTCTCTATAAGAACTCTCGTCTTTTTCTTCCCGGCAGATTTTTTTCTTGACATTTGGTTTTTTGAATGTTTATGTTGTATATGTTGCTTTTACAATTATGCTATGCTTGTTTCTTATTTGTTATATATATATATATATATATATATATATATATATATATATATATATATATATATAAACAAAAGTGTAAGGTTCAGTTAGGTAGTTTTGTAACTAAATTTTTAAATTTTGTTATCTACCCCTATACTCCGGGGTGCTTTTCGATGCCTTTTTGCCCTCAAACTTTTGCCCACAGTCCCCCTTTTTTTGCGTAGTGATAGAATAACTTATGGTCCATTGGGGCCGCAGGCCCCAACACCCATAAATCTAATAAGATATGGCTTGAGTGAAGATTCAGTCCCCCTTCCAAAGCTTCGTGTCCGAATTTCAACCAAAAGTTTATGGTAACCATAGATAAGAAAGAAACTAATGTCCCGTTCCGTAATGGCGATGATGTTTGGCTGTCGTTTATTGGGGGGTTTATCTAAAAGTCAAGTTCTTGGAAAATGAAAGTGACCTTCGTTCGGTCCCTTCCTCTCCTTTTCCCTTTTAGTTGTTGATCTCTTGTTATTAGTAGGGGGAAGGAGAATCTTATCTCTTGGTCGGAAGAAAATATACAAGAATTCAGAAGGAAGTTACAGTTTACCAAGAACCGCCTGGCAAACGTGTAGATTCGGCATATGACAGATCGAAAATCGCATATCAACACGGAAAGGTAAATGCTAAAAAATCCTATCTGTACTTGCGTAATTTTTTTTTTCTTTTATTTTGTTTGTAATAATCTATGTTTTGACCTGAATCTCTTTTCCTTTTGGATATAAATAACTGTTGTGAACGAAAGAGGGTAGCATCACAATGAAAATGTACAGCATTTTACAATGCAGAATGTACGACTGCGTTGAACTACAGTATTTGAAAATTTTGATGTTTTCAGTTGGATTTCGCAAATAACTTTTAAATTCTTTTTATATCTTTATCGACTTAGGAACACTGTGCGGTCGCCGAAGTTGAATGTTTTCGGCGATTTCTCGCCAAATCTGGTAATCATGGCGGTTGTTTTGAACCGTCAGCTTGGCGAGTTTCTGATGGTTAGAGCCGCGTTTGGCGAGAGACCGCACCGTGTGCTTAAGTCTTACCTGAGAAAATCTGATGTATTCGAAAAAGATTACATCATTCCGCCAAGGAAAGAAAATTCCATTGTTTACACCCATTGTTGATAAGAAAGTGTATGGGCCTCCATATCCAAACCCAGATTATTTTTATAGCAAGTATTTCAAATAAGATTAATCTGAGAGTCGTCGAATTTGGACATCTTGGACATTTTTTAATGTACAGTAATGGAGGAATAATTTTATTGATAGATAAGAGGTAGATTTTTTTGTAGTTTATTTATCTTCAGAAAAGTGTATAATTAACTTTTTAATAAAATACACTTTAAATTAAGAAAAAAGCAGCTAAAAAAATCTTTCATTGGTCCAATCATGGAAATCATTCGCCTAGATTGTCAGATTGTACCACCAATTTGTTTAAGCAAAACTAAAGCAAAAATATTTTTTAATTCTCTAATTCACACTAGCATACAATGCCGAACCCAAATATGACCTTATTTGCACTGTAACACTTTCTCTTCTCCCTCTTTTTACCCACGTAATTGATTTAAAAGATACATAGCCAAAAATTATACATTTTTTATCCAACATTTAATGGATTTAGTGTTCTTTTATTTAATTATTTTTTTTTTATTATTATTATTTGCTTTGACTTGTTTCAGTTCCAATTTTTGAGGGCAACTAACGATGATAAATTTCTTATTGAAATGTTCCTGTGGTTTACGATAGTTACCCCATTAATTTAAAAGATCAAATTTAGGGAAACGTTTGTAGTCCAATCTATTCAAACTTTCTCCTGAACAAAAAAAATTCCCTAAGTTTTAATTTTAAACTATGTTCATATAATGATTACAGTAAACTGTAGCTAAAGAAGCTTCCTATCTGATGATATAATAACATATTTCTGCATAAGGACTTTTTGTCTTTTGTTAACATAATCAATTGATGATGCCAAAATCACAACGTTTGTTCTCTATTTGAAACCACATAACGCTTTCTCTTAATCATTTCACTCTCTATCATTTCACAATGGGGTGATATTATACACCCCATTTACATTGTTACAACATAATTTGCCTATCTTACGGCCAGCTAATAGAGTTATGAAACTTGTCCAATCTAGGCGCCTGTCCAAATTCGGCGTCTCTCTCCCTATAATATTCAAGATTTAAACTGACAAAACTGAAATATGAACCTGTTGCACATCCTAACTCGACACATTATCTGCTAAATTATATTCAGTTTCATCTATAAGGTAATGCGAGGAAATTATTGGGGGTGAAGAATATTTTCATGGGGTGTGATTTTAGGAATTGATTCCTTCCGATGAGGGCAGCACGCAAGTTAGAGGGGTGGAAAACAAATTGAGAGAGCGACGTTAATATAGAGAAAAGGAGTATATTTTAGTCAAACAGAATGGCAGATAAAATAAGACTGCAAGGATTTCCCTCTTGACACCAATGCGAAATATTTTGGCCATTATGATATATGTTCTTGTCCTACTGCATAACTCGAATCTTTTCTTATCCATTTGCATCTGAATTTGCATCACAAAATACTTGCGTCGGTCTGTGTAATTTGAAACACGCTCCTTATTTAGCAGTCTTAGTAAACAAGATACCAAGAATTTCGTTTTAATCAGCCTCCAGGTCTTTGATTTTCATTATTTTCCTCTAATTCAGGTAAGTTTTTTTGCTTTGTTTTCTTGACTGATTTAAAGTAGATTCATTTAAACATATTTTTACAGAATTAGATAACTAATTATTATTATTCAATGTGAGATGAACGAAACTGCGCTTAATTAAGTTTAGTTTAATTTGTAATAAAATAAGTTTTGGAAATTAAAAAGTTTGAAAATATAGTATTATTTGGGGGGGGTGTGTGCAAAATTTAATGTGATTGTCGTTGCTCCTGCCTTTCTATTCAGGACTGATTTTAGAGTAATTCTTGTAAAAAGATTCTTCTTGTTATGGCCATATAAGGCCTAAAAAGTAGAATTTTGAAAAATTTAATCGCCCAGATTGGTAAGAACTGCGATGATTCTGCATCTTTTTACAGATGGGACATTCTCAAAAGTTGTCTCCATCACAATACCCGGTCTTTTTCATGAACTATGATAGTCCGATAGTAATCTGGTCTTTGAAGCAGTTCGTTACGAAACTTGGGAGTATGAATAGGGTTCCGGCCAGACTTCTAGCTCACGTAGCGGAGAAAATTAAATTTTTGCGGAAAAAAATTATTAAAATTAATTTATATTTCATTTTAGCTGCCTACAACTAGGAATTATATAAAAAAATTAAGGAAAACAATAGAGTCCGGTTAAGTTAGGTAGTTTTGTAACTAAATTTTAAAATGTTGTCTGTCCACCCCCATTCTCTGGGGTACTTTTCTGTATCGATAAATTTTTTGCCCATAGTACCCCTTCCCTGTTGCGTGTCCGAATTTCCAATATCAAAAGAATATGTAACCCTAGGTAAGAAAGAATTGTCCTGAGTCGTGCATGTTTTGAATTGTCCTCAATGCCTTTTTCTTTTGGGCATAAATAACTGTTCGGAAAGAAGAGGGTAGCATCACAATGAAAATTTGCATTCCTTTACAATGCAGAATGTACTGTCCTACCGCCACGAGATAAACACTAGACACCAAACATTCTGGTGGCGGTCGTTATGCAAACAGGATATTCCACTGCAATTTGGCGGTGAAGGTAAGGGCTTTATTTCACTTGTCGTAGATAGAACCGGCGGAAGTCTCATTTCTCTTTCTATTTCGTTCGAAAAAGAATTCCTCGCCTAACGAAAGTGCGCTTAGTTTGCCAAATGTTGCTGTTGATTTTATATCCGTATCAATCCTTTCTTCTACTCGTTTATTTGAGGCAACCCTGCTCAGGGTTTTTCTCTTGGCGGTACGACAGCACGGCTACGTTGTACTACATTTTGTTGCCTCTTTCGTAATGGCGACGATGTTTGGCTGTCGTTTACTGCAGGGTCCCTCTGAAAGTCATGGAAAGTGACCTTCGTAGGGTTCCCTCATCTCCTTTTCCCTTTTTGTTGTTGATCCTTTGTCATTCGTAGAGGAAGGAGAGTCTTTTCTCTTGGTTGTGATTAAAGATACAAGAATTCAGAGCCAAGATACAGTTTACCAAGAACCACTAGGCAGTAAACATTAGATTCATCGGGATATGACAGATTGAAAATCGTATATTAACAAGTGGAAGAGGGGTATTTGAAAGGTAAAAACTAAAAATCCCATCTGCTTGTGTAATTTGTCTTCTTTTATTTTGCTTCGAATAATCTACGTTTTGAGTTGTCCAGAATGTCTTTTCCTTTGGAACATAAATAACTGTTGGGAACGAAAGAGGGTAGTTTCACAATGAAAGCTGACAGCCTTTTACAATGCATAATCTAGGGCTATACTTTACTACACTATTTGAAAATATTGATGTTGAAAATGGATTTCGCAAATGACTTTTAATTTCTTTTTATATCTTGCTTTTATTTAAGTAGATTTATTTTTTATTCTTTTTAATTTTATATAAAAATATTATATATTTTAAAAAAATAAATATGAAACAATTTGATTTAGGAGCAATGCCTGGTATAGAGTTACCATACGTCCGGATTTCAAGCTCATGTCCGGATCTTCAGAATGTCCCTATTTATACCAGCGAATGTAGGAGAGAGAAATTTGGTTGCAATTGAGAAAATCTGTTTTATTCGAGAAAGTTGGCATCATAACCGCCAAAAAAAGAAAATTCATTGTTCATTGAAAGTGTATGAGCCTCCTTATTCAACCCCCAGTGGAAACTGAAAATTAAAAGTTTTGGCAGTTTTATTTTAATTCTCTTTCCCATTATTATAATTTTGAATTAGCAAATATTTATAAAAATTGTATCTTCTACGCATTCTGACGTCTTAAATTATCTTTCAATTCCTCAAACTCTGTGCTAGTGTTATGAAAAAGGGTCGTTGGTAGGCAGTTTTTGTAATTTTAAACAATACTTTGACACCCTCTCCCTCCTAGAAACTTCATCCCTCCTCTCCCCCGCGTGTCCGTATTTCAACGAATTAGTAAAAAATTTCAAAATTATAATAACCCTAACCAGGTATAACAGTTAGTAAATTTATAAAGCTTTTATTGCCAGTTATTTTCTTGAATTCTTTCCACCAAGATATTGAAATTTATTTTTGTTTTAATTGGAAAGTAATAAATCTTGATGCGCTGTGTTTTGATTTGTGTTAATCTTTAATGTCATTTTGGAGTGTCCATTTGGCTTATATCTGAATAAAGTATTTGCTCCTTTACATATTGAAAATTCTGTAAAATCACCAACGTCTTTTGTTACTATTGTTAGTTTATGACGCAAATTTTCATTAAAAGAAAACACAGGTTTCAATCAGCTAATCAAAATCAATTCAATGCGTGTTGGCCAGATTTGTGAGTAACAAAGAAGAATATCGCTTGAGGCACACTATGAATGATTAGAGCGCAGCGCATCATTCATTAACGGAATTTTAAAGTGCCTTTGTGTCTAAAGCATTTTGCTCATTTACAAAAAGCTTTTGACATTTTAATGAATTGAGAACATACCAATGAAAATTCGCATATATATCGTCTGAGATATCAATCCTTTTAACATGTTTCAATTTATAAGAGAATGTATCCCCTGCAACTCCAATAACACTACCTGTGATTCTTAGTTATTACATTATGAGCATAAATCCTTTTCTTTTCCTTTATCAGTCCATACCTTCAAAATTTTGCAAATTCTTTGAGGGGACTGGCGATTGAATAACAATATTATGTTCGATTTCATAATAGGATGAAATTTGGAAAATAAATGAATCGCCAATCGCTTGTTTTGTATTAGAATATAATAAGTTAGGTTAAAAAAACTGTTTAATTCTACGTGAAAATTTTTATTTGTATGAAATATGCTAGGTTCCAAAATATATGAAAACCTATAAAAATATTTTAATGGTTCTTTAAAAAACTGTTAACAGTCTTTTTTGAATAAACTTAATTGGAAGCAGTAAAAAATCGTATTTCTGTAAGCATTAAGATAAACTGCAGATATTGAAAAAATTATTTAGAGCATGTGTGGTAGCATAGAAAAACGCACAGTCGAGGTTCTGAATTTGCTGTGAGATTTTGTTTTTTAATGATAAAATTATTATGTTCAAATATTTTCTCTTTTTTTTGCAGTTAGCAAACGGAAGTGATTTTCAGCAACTGCATTCATCTTCACAGAAGTGCATAAAAAATCTTCCACGACTCCACGAGAAACAAGTTCAATCGCATCATGAACTCAACGCTAGAGTGCATGGCTGCTCTTAATGTAGCGGCACATCTTTACAACGACCCTGAAGTAAAGGAACATCTCTTAGACTTTGAAGGTTCGAGCAAAGAATGGGAAAAATTTATAAGTGAAAAGACAATGAAATTGTTACTGACTGTTGTCTGTCAGAAAAAAGTGGCTGATATAGCCAGCAGTGTAGGACTGAAAATAAGAGCAAAAAAAATAAAATTCGATAGAATACATAGCTACTGCTCAGCAGAAATTTTGCGAAGCGATATCGCATGGACACCAGAAGAATTATTTGTTGGAAAGAAAGCAGTCGAAATTCTAGCTCTAGATCGGAGTATAGACATCGCATTCCTTTTCACTCTGGCCTGTGACTTATGTTTGGAAGATAAAATAATCTCGCTTTGGCAGCAAATGCCCATGGCAATGAAAAACAGATTCCTTCGAGATAGTTTGCCAGACAAAGCGACATTTTGGGCTTACGTATTAACAATTACCGACGATGCGACGTACCATGGCTATTATGATGATCTGTTAAGTTCTCTTCGTTACGCATTGCTACAGGCTGATTTTCATTGCGGCGGGACTTTACCATTAACTTTTTTGAGATTGATTAGTAATCCTCTACTTTTTCCGAAGTTTCATCTCAAACGGGTGAGAAACTTGTGAATCGCATTCTCAAATGGATTTCTGTGCCGAGCATGCTGCAGCTGAAGGATTCTGCAAGGCGTCTGTGGGCTTTCCTTCAAGAAGGAAATTTTGCAACTTTGGTTTTAGCCTATGCTGTGGGAACCCAGATCGCATTGTTCACTATTAAATACTTTAAACTCTCATAAAGTCAATAAAATACCAAAAATCTACTGCATATCGTCGTCGTTGAGGCACAAGTCACGAAGTCCTCAGAATTCTTTTGACGGACTTCTGCAATGAATCAGAATTCGCAATTAATTATTTCGCGATAAAAATCTGTTATCTAAACATCAGTAAATCGACCATAGGAGCTAGGAATCTGTAAAATAATTTCTATTATTCATCATAACGACTCAAACTTAATTAAGTTTAAACTGACCATATCTGGAAACTATAACTATGGCATAGTAACTTCTGCCTGAATGACGTATGTAAAAAAAAGAACAAAAGACACTGATATGCTATAAATTTGTGTTATATATAGTATTATATACGTTTTAATAAAGTTTCATCATTTTCCCTTCAAAATTAATTTGTAGCTGTTTTATGTATTTCTCTTTTCTTTATTTGTAGTAATGGCTAAATTTTTTTATCAAGTTCTTTCATCCTTGCGTTTCTCTTTTTCTTAATCACATGAATTAAATTAATACCTTAGCGATCATATGGTGAATATAGGAGTTTTATTTCTCATGTTGTTTTCATTTATGCTTGCATTTATTATGAAACATATTCTAAAAAGATAAGTATTAATCCCATGGAACTGAGAATTTATGTAGACATTTAATTAGATGAAGCATTTAAAGATTTAAATTTATGGTTATTTCCAGTCATATAAGAACGAGCAAGGAATTTGAGGTACTTAAGAATGTCCAGATGATTTCTGCCTTTCAAAATAATTGCTACTATAACTTAAATACAGATTTAAATATCAAAAATTCCGTAATTCGATGAACGTGTCTGAAAAGTCATTTAAGTACAAGGGGTTAAATAAACCTATGCTACATATATTCTATTATTTATATATGTTAGAAATGAAAATTAACATTCGTTTCTTCCGTTGGAAATACATTTTGCTAAATAGAAAGCGAGGGTGATATAAAAAGCTTTAATTAAACAACTATAAACATCTTCTTGCTTTTAAACAATTAAGATGATTTTAGGAAAGATGAAATTTCAAAGAAAATCAGAATGAATATAACTTAATGGAAGAGAAGTGCACTTAATTTATTTTATGGATATCATTTTAATAAACCTTTTGTTGTATGGTATTGTAAGTCTCTCTATATTTGTACAGATGTATGTTTGTAGCGAAAAGGAAACTTTAACTTCACTGTAAAGATAAATATTTAGCATTTCTAAACTTCGTGTAGTTTAATCACATACAATTATAACTTAAGAGCATTTTCTTTAGTTCAACTACGTAGAAAGAGGAAAATATAAATTAACTATCCAAATTATTATGTGTAAAAATAATAATGTCAATATTTCAACATCTTAAGGCAGTTTTTCTCATTTATTTCTCCAAGTCCGAACCAGAGTCCCAAACGCACCGAAAACTTTTGCATCTCTCCGATTCTTCAATATTAGTAGAGAAAGGGAAATTGGAATAACCACCTTGATTTGAAACATCGCATAAAAATTTTTAGGTGATAAATAACTCACAGATATAAGATATTATGTGAATTTTTTTTTATATTTTTTTACCGAAATCGTATAACTATTTTTAGAGATTTGGATTCAATATCTCAGAAATAAATTTTAAAAAAGTAAAATATAAATGTAATTTTTGAAAAAAGAGTACAAAACTTTCTTTACACATTCTAAATACTGTACTAAAATAAATCTACGAAAATTCGGCAGAACTGTTCCAATCAGTCAACCAACTGCAAAACAAACTAGATCGCACTAATCTGCTAGTGAATTCGACAACTTGAAAAATCCTAGGAATAATCTGAAATTTGAAAATAAATATTGAATATAATCTGAAATATCCAATATTTGATTTCCATTTGAATAAGTTGGAGTGGACGGCACTCGTAAATTAAATGAAACCACGAATTTAAATTACATTGAAAATAATGCAAAAAATAAAAACCTAGCCCGTCCCCTAAGGGGGCTAAGCTGTTACCAACTTGAGAATCCGCCCAGGACCGTCTTTACCAACTGAAGCACCCTGGACTATAGTTATTTGGCTCTCCATCAGAACCGTACAGTGGCGTAGCATGGGTAAGTGGCGATCGGGTCATAATGTGATATTTTTCTCCCCCTTCCGTGTCATCATCAGTGACTTAGCTTGTGCAAACGGGGCCAGAGCACGGTATTTTTTCTCCACCTCATCAAATTTGACTTTAAAAAGTGACATAAATGCATTAACGTTTTGTCACCATGGCCAGTAACCGAGCGAGGGTAAATGGCGCTCTAAAAATAATGATTTTTTTTAAATCCAAAGTGTCATCAGTGGCTTAACAAGGGTGCCACTGATATGATAATTTTTTTACTCCCCCTCACCATATTTTGCTTTAAAAATTACATAAACGCATTAGTATTTTGACTTCAAGGCGCCGCCTAAAGCTGGCGCCCGGGCATCTATACATCCCTTCCTCTCCCCGGTTCGCTACGCCACTGGAACCTTAACTAGGAATTTATGCACCAATGGCCTAAATAAAATACCTATTTAATAAAATAAATGATGAGCAAAAAAGAGTCGCCTGTTCTCTGATTAATTCTTTACAATTTGCAAGTCTGAGCCTTTTCCGATTTAAAATTCTAATTAAATAAATTTTTGGTTCACAATTAAAATTAAAACAGGATAATAAATTAGTAGGCGCCCCTGGACTACAGCCCATTGGATAAGATGGCCCTGAATCCGCCCCTGGAAATATCTACGAAAAGACAAAAAGGGTAGTTCAGAAGCAACGAAACTTAACTTGGCACTGCAAAATTTTGGATCAAGAGTTTTTAAGTTTTGTATAGAAATTTTTCAACATCACCCTGTATGGAATCAAATAATATTTCTTATCTGACAGATTTTTTTATGCAAGTAAGGGGAAACATTGAGAATGATGGTGCGATTAAATACTTTATTTTCCCTTCAACTTCCTGCAAAATTGTATTAAATTCGATTGAGTTGCGACCATAAAAGAATTTAAGAAACTATGATTTATCATCGCCCTGAAAGAAATGAAATGAATTGGAAAAGCAAGTTATTATTTGATGGAAATCAGGTAGGATTCTTTTTTCTTTATTTATTTTTACAAAATAATTTAAGTTTCAGAAAAAAGAAGAGAAACTATGTTAAATTGTTTAACTTTGTATGTAAATGAAAGAGTTTTCTTAAGTATTTAGTCGTTTAAAATAAAGAAGAAAACCATCGCACTCTTTCACCTATTATATGATGAAGGCGACGATATTGTGTTCTCGTCACTGGGGTTGGATAAAGCCCTGAGACGTATTCAGGGCTTTACCTAATAGCAGGACAGTCCCGTTCCAAACGAGGCGTATGGTCACATTATACATAATACAATTCACAGACAGTCATTCCAGCCTGTAAACATTATAATGTTGAAATATTACTTTACTATCTTCAACAATAATTTCGATCTAACGTTTTGTTATCAGGAAAAGACTTGGCACTCTGCCTGTAGTTGTAAATAAGAAGGTTCGAAAATACTTAGTTATATTAACGTCCCGTTTTGATGCAACACCAGGGCTATTTTCGGACGGAACGTGAATTCGAACCGCGGTCGATGACGAGGGTGACAGCTGAGCCGGCACCCCCTCTCCAAACTTCCTCGCCACATCAGCGGGAGCACGTTTCACCCCTTACCAATGATTTAACGTGCAATAGGGACAATACACGACGGACCTTCAGAAGAATCGGATCTAGAACCTGGACCCCTCCGCCTCCAAGGGATACCTCCCCACTAGACCACCGTGGCCTCGGTTCGAAAATACAAACACAACCAATGATCAAAAACCAAACGAGATTTATTTATTTAACGAAAATTCTCACCAGAGAAATTCCAATTCCAGTGTTGCACGACATAAAATGATCATCAGTCAATCAAAGAATAAACCTTGTAAACACTTAGTCATAAAAACATTAAAAGACATATTACGAATTTAAAAGTTGTAAACATTCATAAATAACATATTAAAGATTTAAATTTTGTTTACATTTAAACATAAAAATATTAAAAGACTTATTAAAAATATCAAGATTATCAAAAAACTAGTTAAAAATTGCTTAAAATTTATATGAAGAGAAATTAATAATGGGATTAAATTTAACAAATATATTCACAAATAAGGCCTTTTCCTTTATAAAAGTTCTGGTAATCACAGTAGAATTAATTCAGTTAAGAACATCAATGCAATCAATCCTATGATTGATGATCATAAAAAAAACAGCATGAAAAATGATTTTGTCGTGATTTCGAATTAGGATGTTAAAAATATTACGCAAATAGGATAAATATACGTATATCCTGAGAACAAAATTGTTTACTTTGTAAAATAAATATTGCATGAATTTAGTTTGTACTTGCTGAAGATTTTTTTTTAAATTATTTTTCTAGTATGGATTCTAACTAAAATTAGTGGGAGAGTCGTCGAATTTGGACCTTATGAAAATTTTTTAATGTTCAGTGATAGAGAAGTAATTTTATTGAAAAATAAGTAGTATAATTTTTTGTAGTTTATTTATCTTCAGAATTGTGTAATTAACTTTTTTTTTGTAAAATACACTTAAAATTAGGAAAAAAAGCAGCTAAACCGAATGTTTCATTGATCCAATCAAGGAAATCGCTTGCCTAGATTGTACTATTGGGTGTCCAGATTGTACCACCCATTTCTTTAAGCATAACTAAAACAAAAAATATCTTCTGATTCTCAAATTCACTATAGCATACAATGCATTAATCGAATTATGGCATTTTCTGCACTATATCACTTTCTCTTCTCCCTTTTTTTCCCACACAAGTGATGTAAATGATGCATAGCATGGGTTTTTATATTTTTTGATCCCACATTTGATGGATTTAGTGTCATTTTATTAATTCATTAATAATTATTATTACTTGGTTTGACTTATTTCAGTTCTATTCTATGAGGACAACTAGCGGTGCTTTCTAATTTATTCCTGTAGTTTATGATAATATCACCTTTGATTTAAATGGTCAAATTTAGGCTACCGTTTGTACTCCAATCTAGATATATTTGACTTAAAAAAAATGCAATAACTTTAATTTTAAACTATTTTTATAAAATGATTATAGTAAATTGTATATATAACGAAGTTTCTTATCTGAGGACAAAATAACATATTTTCTACTTAATTTATAACAGCTTAAAAATTTCTGATCTTTTGTTAAAATAATCGATTGTAGAGCCTAGATCTAATCATTTGTTCTCTGACCATAACCATGCAGCGCTTTCTCTTAAAACTGATATCATACACCCCAGTTACAACGTAATTTGCCTATTTTACGGCCCAAAACTTAATAGAATTGAAGTTATGAAACCTGTCCCATCTAGACGCCTGTGCGAATTTGACGTCTGTCCCCAATAAAATTCAAGATTTACGCAGACAATTCTGAAATATGAAGCTATTGCTGATGCTAGCTCGGCACAATATCTACTAAATTATATTCAGTTCATCCGTAGCGTAATGCAAGAAAAGTATCGGTGGTGAAGATTCTTTTCATGGGGAGTGATTTTAGAAATTGAATTCTCCCGAAGAGGTCAGCACACAAGTTAGACGGGTTGAAACAAATTGTGCGAGGGACGTGAATGTACAGAAAAGTAGTCAACAAACATGACCAATGGCGGATTTCCGCACAGGTGTTAGAGGCGGCCGCCTCGTCTCTCGAGACTCTAGGGGGCCTCAAAATCTATGCGTGAAACATCACAACGCTAGAATGACGGGGAATTTAAGAAATTGCATCCTTGTTCTTAGTATAATCCTCTCCTCAATGAAAAGTTTCTCCCTCGTTGCTTTAAAAAAACCAACGGGAGTGACCTCCCCGAAACTTTCTCACATACGACCAGTAATGTGGGGTGGGTAAACACCCAGTTGGTAAGTAAATATTTTTGGGGTATTTACCGAAGGCCTGGTTATTTTCAAAAAAAATTATGAATGGTGATTTACAATGAAACATATAAAATTTATGAATTCCAAAAAACTTAATATTTTGCAAAAAAAATGCGTATGTTCGCAATTTTTACTCGCGCTGAGGTAGCACAACTTTATTTAACGTTTTGAGTACGAAATCTTACTATAGATATCGTACAACATTTCATTGCACCTCTGGTTAATCACAGGAGTCCATCTGGAGAATGTCAAAACAAAGTTTCGTTTTGGCGATTGCCATAATTTCCGAAGCGCGTGGTTGCGGCTCGCTACAATTTCCGCCAAGGTCAAACGCCAGCCATACTCACTTGAGTAAAATAAGCGAAACGCTCGCCAACACACAGTCGTAATGTGCTTTTTGAACTAAATATGCAATTTGAACACCTGTTCTTCAACCGATTGAGATGAAAATTTTGCACAGATATATAATTAATGTTAGCATCCGCGAGATCAAGTTTTATTTATCTAAGCCAAAGGGCTTATGAGATACAAGTATGCGATTATACAGACCGACAGACAATCAACCCGTTGACAGATTTGGCCAAAAATTTTACACGGACCTACATTCATGACGATAAAACTGTGTACCAAATTTTATCCATCTTGCTATTCAAGTTTTTGAGTTATAGTGTTCACATGACTTCGGACAGACAGACTTCCCGTTGACGGATTTTGTCCAAAATTTGATAGAAACCTACAAATTATGTTTAAAGACTACATACCAAATTTTTAATACTTTTTAAAAAATTACTTACTAAATTAAGATTTTGCATTTTTTTTTATTTGAAATATACTAACACCAACTCTCCTGAATGGGATGCACATTTCAATATTTTGTTATTTCAGTTTGTCTTAATATTTGTAACTTCAAAACAGCTTGTACAGAGAATAAATCGATCCTAACAGTAATATTAAATTTTATGAAATTTGAATTTCCTGAATACCCATGTATACTTATAAATTAAATACATTACTTAGATTGCAGTTCGTCATAACTATTCAAAGATTCAAATTTGAAAAAAAAAATATCATTTGTAGAAAAACCCTCATCATTTGGCTTCTCTTAGAGTACAACTAAAATTCATATCGCTGCAATTCACCTGAATCTTAACGGTATTCAACTGGAATATTTATATAAGCTTCCCTATATATCTGGCTTTGAAGTTATGGCAGAAAAATTAGGCTACGTTTCGCACATTCCCAGAAAAAATTATTTACTACAAATACTCATAGCTCCTCTAATGTTCAAATTTTATTACAATACTTCGCTAACCTATTGCCATGAATTCTGTAAGTTTCGTATAATTTGGGTGAAAACTCTGTAGGTTATAAGAAAAAAATTTAAGGGAAAATTTGGGATTTTTTAAGAAAACCTTTATAGCTTCCTGTATTCCTGCTTTTTTTCTACAAAAATGCATATAAATGTTGCACTGGTCAAGCGAAACCATTGGTGAAAGTTGCAACTCATTATCAGCTTTCTGTAAAATGGGGTGAGTTCTAAATCATTTTCTTCATCAATTTCTGATCAGTCCTCTAAACGTCATCGATAGCGAATATTGCCTGTAAAATGTGAGCTGAAGCCTCTTCTTTACATGGTCGAAGCTCTAGGAAAATCTTTTAAGCCTTTCGGAAGATATTTGACAAAATGTGCAAATTCAAAAGTGTTCACATTATTCTGTTACCCACCAATACTTTTGATTAGTTATATTATACACTGGTGAAATAAATTAAGAGAATTTGCATATTTTATCGAATTTTATGAAAAGAACTGAACTGAATGTAAAACCACTGCTTCGAGACGAAAATGCAAATCTTGTATGTCAAATACATAAGCGTACACGTGTGTGTAGCGGAGCTAGTTGAGAAACAGGCTTGATAAGCGCGCGTAAGGTAAGTCGCATTTCGTTCGCTAGCACACCTCGGCGAATTTCTTGGTGTTATTTTGCAGCAATCGGTAAAATTCAAATTGTAACAGTAAAAATGAGTAACCACCAATGTTTAGATGATGGAATGAGGTGGCGAATTGTGGGGAGGCTAGAAGCAGGCCAATCTCAAGTCCAGATTGTCGAGAATTCAATTTAACGTCCAGCGTCATGTGTAACTTATAGAAACAGTTCCAGGATACCGAATCCATCGAGAGAAAGCCTTGGCAAGGTCATCCAAGAGCCACTACGGCCACAGAAGATCGTTATTTTTCGATTATAGCGAGGCGTAACAGGGGTGCTACAGCTTCTCAGCTCTCCCGTGACTTGTATGCAGCTACAGGAATCCGTGTATCAAGGGTGACTGTTTCCAAAAGACTTCATGAGACAGGGTTGTTTGCAAGAAGACCTGCTGTTTGCGTCCCGTTCACTTCTACGAATAGAACAGGAGAGTCCGTTTAGCATGGTGCAGAGAGCATAGAAATTGGAGTATGGATCAATGGGCGACCGTAATCTTCACTGATGAGTCCCAGTTCAGCCTAAACACCGATTCTCGCCTTACGTTCATATAGAGAGAACCAGGGACCCGCTACCTACCCTCCAATGTCCTCGAAATCGACCATTATGGCGGAGGGGGTTTAATGGTCTGGGCAGGCATCATGTTGGATGGCCGAACACCTCTCCATGTCTTTGAAAGAGGCATTGTGACTGGTGTGAGGTATAGGGATGAGATCATGAAGCCTTATGTTTGTCTTTTCAGGGGTGCAGTTGGCCCTGAGTTCATTTTAATGGACGACAAAGCGAGGCCACATATAGCTCTTCTGGTCGGCGAATTTCTAGAGAGTGAGGATATTCGCCGGATGGATTGGCCAGCCAGATCTCCAGATCTTAACCCTATTTCAGATGAAGTAAACTTAGGAAATGGAAACAGCACGATTAACAAAAATTCTAAAAAAGATTTAAATATGAGAAAAAACCTTCACAAATGAGGTGAATGCGCTAATGCAGCAGTATAACCGAAAAGTGAGAAATATTAACAAAAGAAAACAAAACCATGTCAAAAATGAAAACCAAAACAACAAAAAAGAGAACAGATCGCCAACGTCCGGGACGCCTCATCAGCGAGGGAAATCCCGAATGGGCGTATATATCAATGAATTCGGTGTTTTCTAATCACAATTTGTTTTCTTTTGTTAATATATATATATATATATATATATATATATATATATACATTCACCTATATATATATATATATATATATATATATATATATATATATATAAGATCAGGCTTTAAAAAGGTGAAAGGCAGTCCATTTTGATCATCAAGGAAGAGACGATATTTGTTTAAATCTTCTTTTATTTAGGCATCAGGCGTTATTTCTTCATAAGTAAAGTATTTAATTTGTTTGCAGCTCCATGACCAGAATTTAGAAGTTTACGCCCGAGCGGCGCATTGTTGTTGAAAGCTTACATGCCGGCGTGAAAAAGGGCAGAAATGAATGCGCAGAACTCTTAAATACCCAAGAAAGGGAATTCCCCTTGAGAAACTCGTGATTTGCAAAGAAAGTTGTAGTGCGTTTATTATGATGAAAGTAGAAGTATTTAAAATGAGGTGTCGTTAAGATTATTTAGGAAAGTTAAAAAATTAAAATATCACAATTTCCCCCCTCCGCAAGAGTCGTACGACAGCAGGGCCCTTGCTATCCCAAAACCTGCGAAGTTGGACAAGTTACCTTTAAAATATTATTAAAATTTTGATAAATTGTTTTAATTGCTGGTCATGGGCTTGAATTTAAGAATTTCAACAACAAAAGTACAATAAGATTTACACATTTTTTAAATGCACTTCAGTGAGTACAAGTAAAAATATAAATGCAAGGATATTTACAAAAACATAGAAAATATTCATTTAAAAATAAAAATTATTTCAAATGTACACAAAAAATTTATATTAAATATCATGTTCCCTGGAGTACTCCAATAGACACTAGCCAGTTGACTGTAGAAAAAAGTTCCATTCATGTGATGAAAAGTTCTTCAAATTAAAGTTCTTTCAATAGTAATTGAACTATAGATTTGTTTATATGAAAAATAATTTAATGTAAATATTCAATTGTATATGCAACTAAAATGGTATGAAAAAACATTGATAAATAAAAATACAAATATGTTTCAAATAGAAAAATAAGAATATACTAATGTTTGATGTCAGTGACATTTCATTGAGTTTAACATCAGTGAAAAAAGTATTTTTTTTTTTAATCTTGATGATGTTGCCTAAGCAACTGGGAGTATCACCAAGTCTGGGCAAAAATGGGTCAAGGTGTTTGTAATCTGTTTCATGCATTCTCCCAGAGAGAGAGAGACAATGCACACACACACACACACACAGAACAAAACACAATATTGTTAAACGCTGGTGGGTTTTTTTTGTAGTTAATTTATTCTTCATGACTTAATTTAAGTTTATCTGGTGAATGAAAACATCTTAATTTAGAAATATGCACAATTTGTGTGGCTTGTTTTGTTAAAGGATTTGGTTTATTAAGTTCATAAGTTACTTCAGAATATTGTTTAATAATTTCATATGGGCAAGAAAAAGGAGGAGTTAATTTTCTAGTATTGGGATAATGGAATTCTTCATAAACAACAAGATCACCTGGGTTAAATTTCTTGTCAACAAAACGTGCATCATATCTTATTTTGTTTTTGTTATGGTAATCTGTTGTTCTTTGTAAAGCCAAATTACGAGCTTCGTTAACAGGTTCATAATAACTATTTTGACCAATAGGGGAATCATAAGGTAATGTACCAAGCAACAAGTAAGCAGGTGGATATTTGGTTATTGAATGGGGAGTTAAGTTATACTCATTAGTAACACTTTCTAATAATTTAGTCCAAGGAACTTTAGTGGAAGTGGAATTAAATTTACATTGAAGCCTAGTTACTAATGATTGATTAACACGTTCAACTTTGCCATTCGTTTGTGGGTGATGGGCTGTGGTTAAAAGATGTTTAACATTATAATTTCTTAGGAATTTTTTAAATCAAGAGGAAGTAAATGCAGCATTTCTATCAGTTAATAATTTTACAGGGACTTGAATTTGGAAAATTTGTTTTAGAATATTAATGTAAGTTTCAGAGTTTTCATTTTTTGAAGGAAAAGCCCAAACATGTCTTGTCGCATGGTCAATCACAATATGAAGAAATTTTTTTGTTGAGTTGCAATAATTCAAACCTCCAACAGTATCTACAGAAATACATTCGAAAGGTGTACTAGTAGGAGGTACTTGTTGGAGTAGGCCAAATCTTTTTTTGTTTTCGCTTTTTGTTAAGTTGACAAACAGAGCAATGTTTAACAAATTCAGTTATATCAGAGGTAATATTAGGCCAATAATACTGAGGAGTAATTAAATGTAACATTTTTTGAACACAAGGATGACCAAATTGTTCATGAGCTTGATTTAACAATTTAAGTCTTAATGAAAATGGCACAACTATTTTGTACAAATTTCTCTTTTTTATTACTATTACATCTTTAACTTCATGATACTTATGTCCACAGAGATTATTATTTTTTTGTTGAGTTTTTATTTCATTTATGTCTAACAAATGCACTGAATGTTGAAGATGGTGAGAAACTGGATACCTAGATAACATATCTGCTTCAATGTTAGTACAACCTTTTTGATATTTAATTTCATAGTCAAACATACTTAAATTTAATGACCAGCGGAATAACCTACCTCTTAAGTTTTTAACATTTTTGAGCCAAACAAGAGCCGCATGATCAGTATGAATGACAAATTTTTGGCCGTGGAGGTAATATTAAAATTTATCCAAAGCATCAACTATTGCAAGACATTCTAACTCAGTTATAGCATAATTTTTTTCATAGTCTCTTAAAGTTCTAAAATGATAAGCTATTGGATGTAAAACATCAGAGGCATCAGGTTGTTTCAAAACAGCTCCAACACTTTTTTGTGATGCATCGACAAAAACATGACAAGTTACATCAGGGTTATATAAATTTAAAACCGGTTTAGTTGTTAGGGTTTCTTTAAGTTTGTCAAATGCATCTTGACATTCATTTGTCCAGTTAAATTTTACATCTTTTTTCAAAAGTTGATTTAAAGGAAATCTAAGTTTAGCATATTGAGGAATAAATTTATTGTAAACATTTACAGAACCTAAGAACCTTTGAAGTTCTTTAACATTAGTGGGTGGTTGCAATTTTTTGATAGTTTCAATATTAGCATTATTAGGGGAAACTTTACCTTGTTCAATTTCATAACCCAAAAAGCTAATTTTAGTTTGGGCGAAAACACATTTGGATAGTTTCAATTTAATGTTTTCTTTTTCACATATTTCAAAGATTGTTTTAAGATGTTTCCAATTTTCTAGTTCAGATGAAGAGTACACAATGATATCATCGAAATAATTGCAAGCAAAATCAGTTTTATATTTAGTTAATATTCTTCGAATTAATCTATTAAAAATTGCGGGAGCTACTTTAATGCCAAATGGTAATCTGCACCACTCATATAAGCCAAAATTTGTGCAGAAAGCTAGTTTTTCAGTATCTTTTGGGTGAATGGGCACATGCCAATACCCAGAAGCCAAATCCAAAGAGGAAAAAATTTTTGCTTTTGATAATTTATCTAGTAAACTGTCCATGAGGGGTAAGGGTTCAGAGTCTGATTTGCATAGAGCATTTAATTTCCTGAAATCTATGCATAATCGAGTCTTTTTACCCTCATCGCGTTTAAAAGCTAAAGTTACAGGAGATGAATAGGGACTATTACTTTCTTTAATTAAACCAGCTTGCAACAATTTCTCAACCTGACTCTTTATTTCTTGTTCTTCAACAGGAGAAGTACGATAAGGTCTCAAACTAACTGGCAAGTCAGAATTGAGCACAATTCTCTGTGGTTCAACTCTGAGTGCACCAATATCATACTTGTCCTTTGAAAAAACTGAATCAAAATTTTTAATTATATATTTTACTTCTTTTCTTAACTCACATTTATTCTCTGCGACAGACTGAGGAGGGTTAACCTGATCTTCAGTGGTCTGAGAACAATGGGAGTTTATTTGTTTACATTCAGAAATATGTAAAGAAATTTTTTGTTTGTTTTTATCATTTGAATTATTTTTATCATTTTGACTTTTATTTAAGTTTTTTCTATTTTGACAAATTTTTTGTTTACTGCAGTCTATAGTTATGTCATATTTTGACAATTCTAGCATTCCTAGGATTATATAAGGTAAAGTATGATCTAGAACATACGTAGTCACAGTTTTGTATATGGTACCAATTTTTAATGAAAATGTACATGTTTTAGTAAGGCTAATTGTACCCCGGGTTTGCTGCACAATTATACCTTCAGCATTTGTCATTTTTAAATGGTTTTTTTGTCACTAAATCACGTGGGATTAAAGAGATAGTTGAACCAGTGTCTAAAACACATGGAGACGGGTTTCTTTTGTAGTATCCGGATACTGTAGGTAATTGTCATTTTTGATTTTCCTCCTTTGGAGGTTAAAGTTAGGTGAAGCAGGATTGGGAGCAGTGGCGGATTTTGTCAATATGAGTCCACAGGCGTAAAATTGATTTGAGGCCCCCTCCCTTTAACCAATGTCTCAAATTCGCCTTCGATGTCTGTAGAATAGGTTTTGGGGCCCCCTACCCTTACCCAATGTCGGCGTCGGCAGCACTACAATTTACGTCCAATAGGTTTTCAGACCCCTTTCCTCTACCGAATGTTACTAATTCGCCATCAGTTTGTACTATTGTGTACTTCGAATGGATTTTGAGGCCCCTTGGATTTTTGAGGCACGAGGCGAGCGCCTCTAACGCCTGTGCGGAAAACCGCCACTGATTGGGAGATGGTAATGGTCCTGCGGAAAGTCCAAATGGGCAAGTTTGTACCCAATGATAAGCATTGGCAATGCCTTGTTTTGTGCAAAGCCAGCATGGTGAAGGTGGCAGTTTGTCTTGGAAATGGGTGTTAGCATTACTAAAAGGTCTGAAAGCTTGCCTAGGTGGAGGAGTTTGGTAATTGTTATTTTGCCTGGGAGGAGAATTTGGTTGAAAGTTATTTGGCATAAAATTTTGTCTGGGTGTAAAGTTATGGGGCCTAAAATTTCTTGGCTGCCATTGGTTACCATTAACAGAGTTTGTTTTTAAATTTTAGGTTGCAGAATGGCTAGGGTCAATTTGATTTTCATCCGATATTTGAATTTTGATAAATTTTGTGGCCGTTATGAGCCATTCTGTGGGATTGTTAGGGGAATTTATAGCAAGAAGTTGTCTTAGATTAACTGGCAAGCCATCCAAAAGTCCCTCAAGAATCATGCTTGTAGATAAATTTAATTGTCTGCCTATTTTTAATTTTTCTTGGAAGTATAAAGTTATATCATCGCCTTCTTTGATTTCAAAGTGAAATCACTCAAATTGACTAGGTTAGGGGCTATGTACCTTTCAGTTAAAAAGGAAACGAATTCCTCCCAAGTTTTAATTGTATCGTAGGAATTTATATATACAGTTAAGGCATTGTTTTTTTTAAGTATGCTGTTATGTTGTTCAATTTCCATTTATCATCCAAGTTATACTCTTGACATTTATCATTAAAGTATTTAAGCCAAGAATTTACATTCATAGAGTTGTTCGGGTCAAAAGGAATGATATTGACCGAATTAGTAGCCTGCATTACAATACCAGATTCATCTGGTTTATCATTTGTTTTGTCATTCATTTTAACTATTTTACCAGATCTTAAATTCATGCAGGAAAAATTTAACACAAGTTAGGGAAAAAAAATTTTAATTTAAGGGAATTTTAAAATAAGTACATGTTAAACTATTTACTTTAATACTGCAATTAAATAACAGAATAATACTACTTTTCAGTATAATTTCACGAAAATGCAAATAATAAATTCAGAAATAATTATGTATGAAACATAAACAACACAATCAAAAAATATAATGGCACTAAATAAATTCAAATTAATATTTCAAAAGAATATATTTCATAATTTACCAAAAATATACTGATCAGTATTATATTTAATATCACAACCAAAACAAAACTATTTATCAAAGAAAATATATTGTTGCACAAAATCTTACCGTGGGTGTATGGTGTAAACAGTCCAACACGCAGGATAATGCAGAATGAAGGTTTATTTATAAAATATGCAGGAAAACACGTAGCACAGGTACAGGAAGCAATAGTCCTTGCACAGATTACCAATGTAAATAGACAACAATTCACAGGTAATGACAGTTCAGCACTTTTATATCTAACAGCACAAACAGTCAGCCAATACTAGTAACGACAATAACAGCTCAGCTCACCAGCTGATTAGCTCACACAGCGGATAGAACTCCGAAGACGTCCACGCTTCAAAGTGAAGTAACCAGTCGTTCAAAAGACGCTGCCGTGATCCGAACGCAGTCTTATATACTCTCCCCGTTAGGCCGTGACGTCACATAGAATTTTCATGAAAAACCTGGATCTCGGCCCCTAATAGAAATATCGAGAAAAGGGTTGCATTTTCGGGAATAATCTATTTGTCGCCAAGGTCGCCAAATTTATCGCCAAGGTCACCAAAATGGTCGCCAAGGTCGCCAAATTTGTCGCCAAGTCACCAAAATGGTCGCCAAGTTTGTCGCCAAGGTCATGCGTGCCGCGAGAGTCGCTGAGGTCACTCCATGCTTCACCTTGTAAAACCCTCTTCCCAACCATAAGACTTGCCTTACTGAGAAGCGACTTTCCATGACTGTAACACTGCTCCCCTCTTCAAAGACTGACGTCCCGGCAGTCTCATTACACCAAACCGTGATCAGTAGCCCGGTAGGGGGTTAGCCGATTGATGTGAATTACTTTTGGCTTGGTGTTAGGTGACCTCTGAACTCTGTAGATGACATCGTTCAGTTTCTTGACGATAGTATAAGGTCCTTCCCAGTTCTGCTGTAATTTCGGGCTCAGACCTCTCCGTCGCTTCGGGTTATACATCCAGACTTGGTCTCCCTCTTTAAAATGATGGCCGGTTGCTCCGGAATCATACCGAGTCTGCATTCGTTCACTGGCCAATTTAATTCGCTCTCTGGCAAACGCATGTACGCTTTCCAAACGTGCCTCTAA
>BGPR01010468.1:0-37070 GCA_013235015.1 Araneus ventricosus
ACTACAAGTTTTAAATAATTGTTACTTATTTTTATGAGTTCTTAATTGTTAAGAAACTTTTCACATATTATAATTAGATATAAATGTGATTAAACATATTTTAAAAGTGAGTGGTAAAGCTATAAAGTATTTTGTACGTTAATTTCATTAAAATATTTATTTGGCAACTCGTGCTCGCATGATACTCACGTGCTCGTCAATAATATAATTTTCGTTTCTATTGGAACTTTTGCATTTACTGTTTCTAGTCTTACGTTATTACGTCACACGCAGATAATAACCACACCTATTGATAGCGTGTGCTGTGACGTTTACCACGTGACTGCAACGTCATGTGAATTTACACTACTACGGTGAAATTTATTGTTATCGAATACAAGTTCTTAGTTTATATTTTCCAATTCATATGAATAGCTAATGAAGTATTTTATAATAATAATTATGTAAAGCAAACCTTGATCTTAAGATTCTCATATAATTCCTTTTTTTATTTTGAAAATTTTTTTCTCTTTCAGAATTATTTCTGTATTGTTACGTATCATTATTCTCAATACAGAAATTTAAAAGAAAGGGGAAAATAATCCGTTTTGAAGATAGTTTAATTTGTGTTTTTGTTAAAAATCCGAGCAATATAAACTAATAATAAAAAAAGCATATTTTCTATTTTCTGTAGTATTTTACTTTGAACCAACTGGAGAATTCAGTATTTCTTGTAGAATGGAGTTTTGATTTCTAAAATAGTAAAACATTCATTTTCTTTAAAGAATTCATAAGTTATGCAAATACAAATTATTTAGAATAATTTTTTAAGCTCGAAAATATAATATTTACATTTTGATAAAATGCAGGAAAGTCGAGAGATGCGAATCTTTTTCTATAATTCTCTCTCTTGTTAAAATGAAATCATTAACTCATTTTTAAAATAAAATGAAATATTTCATACATAAAATTTACAATATGATTAAAAATAAACATTTAGAAATGGTAATTTTAATAATGATAATTAAAGCGTCATGTATTTATTTTGGTTTTTAATGCTACGTGTAAAATTTTAAATCTTTCGTTTTCTTCCCCCTGAAAATATAAATAGCACTCGTAAAATAATTTTTGCATGAATTTGTAAATTGTACAATTTTTTTAATTTTCAAAATTTAGAACTCTTTAGCAACATCCTTACAGTGTAAACACAAAATCCAACCGGAAAAAAATGCAAAAACATTGCAATATAAAGCAAAAAATACTTGCTCCCTCCAAAAAAAAAAAAAAACTTTTGAAGGAATTTTTTTGAAACTTGAAATATATTATTGATTATTATTGGCATTTACCGGGTTAAAATACTAGGGTTTTTTAAATCATCATTATAAGAACATTTTCATAATCATATTCATGTCAAATATGCTTTCAAATAATATCTTCTTGCAGGAATGATTTTTTATACTTGTTTCCCACTTTATTCTGCAATCTGAGCCATCAACACTTTTCCGAAATCGAATTCTTGCAGGAAACACTGGAAAGTATGAAAACAAAAATCTTAATTTACTAGACAAAAATGCTATGTTTTTATAACTAATGAGGCATTTCTTTTCTAAAATTCGATCTATGATGGATAAAAGCAAAATTTTTCGCAATGTAAAGTTAAAATGCTATAGATTATATCAACTCTTCTTTTGAAAACAATGGGATCAAATCCTGATCACGTGATGCGATACCGCAGTTGGATTCTCGATGACAAGTGCAGTTATGTCTGAGGTTACGTGATTTGAAGCCCTTTCTTTGATCTACCTGCCTGGAGACGCGATGGCCTAGTGGCAATGTCTCGACTTTGGGGCCGGAGGGCTCCTGGCTCGAAACCCGGATTCCGCCGAAAATCCACTGTTGCACGCGAAATCATATGACGCGAGTCAAACGCCCTATCGCTGGTGCAGTTCATAACACCCACTTCCACAAAATCAGGTACAAGGCCTGGTAACAGGTTGGAGCGGAAACGCTGGTGTGGTATGGAGAGTTGGGTGCCAGCTCATGTGTCATCTTTGCCATCTGATTGCGGTTCAAAACTACGAGGTCCGTCCCAAAGTAGCCCTCGTGTTGCATCAAAATGTTAAAATTAATGAATCTAAACTTGATCTACCGCCTATGAAAATAAAATCTTATGTTTTATCATAAAAAAGTGTTTTAATATTATCTGTAATTTAAATTTTAGCAAGAAATACGATATTTCAAATAAAAGTTTTACAAATGGCAACGTAAGATTTATTCAGTTTTTCTTCTGTAAGAAAAAATAAAGCTTTCTTGAATGGCATATCTTCCAAGCTTTTGACGAAATGATTTGCTACTACGAAAGTTAAAAAGACCTAGTACGAAACTGATTTGCTGTGCTTCATACCAATATTTGCTTAATTTGTAAAATTTTATGTTTTCAATACTTTTTCAGAGATATTTTTTCTTAAATAAACAAAAGCAATTAAAATTAGCATTTATTAATAGAAAGCTGTATGCTATCTCACACATCTTCAAAATCAATTAACGTTTGCCACGCCAACAGACTTTCTGCGAATAAGCAGAATTTATCATCTTTTCTTCCAAATAGTAAAATGATTTTGAGTTATTTAAGTTTTCTTAGCGATTTATAATATTTCTTAGCTATTATGATATTTCATTGCATACGTTCTTAAAATTATAAGTTAAGGAAGAGATATTAATTATGAAGTCGTCTTATTGCACTTATATATTTGAGTAATAAGAATTTATATTTTATGTAATAAGAATTTATATTTTATGTAATAAGAATTTATAAACATCATATACACGTAAGGGAAGATTTCTCCCTTGAGGAAGAGTAAAAAGTAACATTTGCTGATTTAGCAGTTTAAGGAGGCTCGCGATATCTTCTGAATCAAGAGAGCACTATCAGACGGTTAAAACGAGCAAGGAAATAAAAAAGTGTACTTATTTTAAACACTGTAGAGCACCTAGGGAAATAAGATTTACCTCTATAAAATTTTACTTTCTACTACAAAGAATGTTAAATATGTATACCATAATTTATTGTAACGATTAATTTATGAAGATCAGTACAATAATGTAATAAATAAAATCATTTATAAATAAAAAATATCAACAAACGTGAAAACATTATTTTTCTCTATTTATCTGTATATCACACTATTTACAACAACGTAACAAAGCTGAGTGTTCACTAGATCAATACATGTTTTAAAACTTAAAGGCAGTAGTATATTTTGCGGAGATTTATAGTAGTATTTGTTGCTGTTACAAAATTAATATTCATTACAACGAAAACTTAAGCAGGCATTTAAAAAATGGGAGGGAACATCTAAATTCTATTTATTCTATTTGAGGATTCGTTACTATATTGGTCACAAATGGTTAAAATTTTTTAACGTAACAGTTTGGAGTTTTTTTTCTTTAAAATATTGAGGATAGTTGTAAAGGTAATAGATATAAAAATAAATTTATAATCTAAATTTAAGGATAAGGACAACTTCTATCTAAATCTAAGGATCGAAAAAAATACCCAAAATAATCAACAAGAAAACAAAAAGAAATATATGCAATCTAATGTATTTAGTACTTTATTAAATGAATAATTCACAAAAATCCATCAAAGAGATTTAAACGAATTTTACCTTATTTATAAGTATTATTAAATTTAGAAGATCAAAGGAAAAGGATATAAAAATAAATTTGCGATTTTCGTTATATTTTTGATGTAAACAGCAAACAAAAATAAATCAACAAATTTATTTTCCAATTTTCTTAATGTTAGATTTTTGTCCAGTTTTAATAAGCAGCCTTGATTTGTTCAAAAATTTGGACTTCCATAATACAGAATGATGTTTTTAAGAGAGAAAAAAATTTCATACAGGCAGAATGTTTGAAACTTTAAGTTATGCAATAACGACAAATAGTCGAAACAATTTTAGATAGCTTAGCTTCTGCCTCTCAGCATGCCACAAAACTTATTCAATTTCAATTTTCAAACTTATTCAATTCAATTTTACAGGGTGTTCTTTTGTTTGTTTATGTTTTTGTGTACTCTGTTTCACTTGTATGTACTTGTTTTCCACCTACAGTAAAAATTTTATCGTAAATAACATAATAATTTCAGTTGGATTTTTATTAAACACATATGTGTGATGTTTAAGGACGATTAAGAAAATGGGAATTACCTAACTTATATAGGGATAACATGGTCGAATCACAGCAAAACACAATTGAATTTTACAGTGCCGCCATCTAGGGATAAACACAGGAACCACTTAGACTTAATTTTAGTGTCGCCATCTAGTGATAAGAAGAAACTTAGCAGAAAGTTGAAGCTATTATTATTATTATTCCTGTTTGCACTTTTTTGCAGTATTTGCTTCAACAACAATCTTCTTCATTCGGACGCTTCGCTTTGTTATATTATACATCCTTTTTTGTTTCTCTTCACTGATTTCATTCCACTGGGTATTTTCAAGAGCATATAATAAAATTAACTTTCATAGGAATTGCCTGTTTAAATGCATTTATTCGTCATATTTATTTATGAAATACTCTAATAAGAATGTTTTAGATCAAGATATTGTCAAACACCTTGTTGAAACCTTAGAAATTATTGTATAAAATAGTCATTTATCTGTAGAAAGAACTATATTTTATTAATTATTATCGATTATAATGTAATTGCTTAGTACTTGTGTAATGAGACTAATGTAATTACTTAACACTGAGATTAATATTCTTTATACAAGAACGTAAACATAGTATGAATTAAAGTCGATTGATTTAAAACTAAAATTTGTCATTTTAGTATAAATTATATAGTTACAATACCGTGAAATTTAAATATTTATTTAAAAAAAGATATCCACATTCTAATATTTATTTTTCGCAGCCTTTACCAGTTATCTTTAACTTTCTAGCCAAACTTTAGTATTTAAAACGCTAGGTTTGAAGCTTACTTGTATTCGAGCAATAGTTGACAGCCATGAACCAAACTTTGGGACTTTTCTTATACTTTTGAAAGTAATCAGACTATGAGGGTGTTTATTATCAATGCGAGTCTAAGGTTATTTATGTCATATGTGACATAAAAAGAAAATTTTAATTCTGTGCATATAAATGTACCAAAAAAGTGCAAGATGTAGCCGATATTGGCACCCACATTCAGAAACAATTAATGCAATTTTAAAAGTATGGTATACTTGAGATAATGATAAATGCCACAACCCGAGAAATTTGATAAAATTAAGAAATGCGATGAATTAATTCTCAGATTTTATATACCTGGATACAAAAATTATGCTAACAGGAATATTCGTTTACTATGTTTATTTGGTTTGCCTGTCTGAGAATATTAACAAAAATTAAGTATTATGATTTCTATGTTGCATCTCTTTTCAGAAAAATTAAATATACATTTTTATCGCAGAGGATATAATTCTTTCATACATACTTTTTCTGCATTATATGTTTTTCTTTTTGAATTTTTGGATGATGTTTTAAAATTTATTAAGGATCTGTTTCAAAGCAAACAAATAAATGTCTTTAAAATTTACTTAGAGCTGAAAATCTACCGTATTGATACTTATTTTTCTTCTGATGGCATTTCAATTTTTTTCATTAAGACTCTAAATGTAATTAATCTTTGGCAAGTGATTTTTAATTCTATATATTAGAATATTCTTTCACGTCTCATCAGATTTGTTTTTAATGTAAGTATTTAATAAAACAAATTCATATTAATAATGAATGTTGATATAAAAGCGAACTTTTGTTCCTTGTTTAAATCTGTGACCATACTGCATTCGGGTCCAATGACAGATGAATCAGTTGTCAGACAAAAGCACTCTCGTGGGCGTGGCGTGCAAAATTGAAGAAGAGGCGCCATATGAGAGTTACGCTTTCATCTAGCTATGGGTGAAAATTGTGCGTCCATCTTAAACTATAATTGCAGCATTCCTTAAATTTTACAGATCAACAATTAATTATTCAACTATTTCCTATTTGATAATGCCAAATTGATCCCCTTTCCCACTGACTGATTAGTTACGTTAATCATTATTAATGTCAAAAAAGTTACTAAACATTCTTTAACTTTTTGCTGTTGTAGGGAGAAAATTTTTTACCATTTTTAAATCCTCCCCATTAACTGATAATGATAAACACGAGTATTTTTATTCTAAAATTTCAGTTATCCCTATAAATGTTCCCAATGAAAAAAGGAAATCTTCCAGTTATTTCCCCCTCACAATTTAATGCGAAGCTCTTCCCGCATTCAAGCAATTTTTAGTTCCCATAAACTAATTTATAATGGTTTGCGTAATTTATCGTGCATACGACATGGAATTCCTGAGTTTACATTAAAAACAATTTCGCTTTTTTTTCTTCTTCACGGTAACCGACATCATCGCACACGCGCAACTGAAGTCTCCTTTCAGTTCACTAACCGCTGTTCCTTCAGTTCCAAGATAGAGCTTCCATAACATCCTCATTTGCTAAAATCTGAAGGAAATATCCCAGGAAAAACTATAATTCTCAAACAACAAACACATCCTTTCGTACGCGATGGTACTTTTCCCCTTGAGGATAACCAAAACTCCACCTTGAGGAGGTTTTCACTTTGCATGCTTTATGTTTGGCTATTCAGTTCTATCTTCTTGGTTTTCCTCATTTGTTTGGTTAGTGTAGAAAGTGACTAAGGTTCAACGCCCACGCGTCGCTTCGGTTTCATTTGACATTTTTTTTATATTTTTATTTCTTTTTCTTATTTACGATCGCCAGAATTAGAATCAATTATTACTAGAGGCGATAGTATTAGAATTAGAGAGATAAAGGAAATTTTTTAAAATAAAAATGGATGGAATTAGGAAGATAAAGGGAATTTTGTTTTTCAAACGCGGTGGATTTTTTCCATTTAGAGGACGGGTTTGATTTCGCGTGAAAATTATTATCTTTGGCGTCTAGTGGCGATGCTTAATGGGCAACATGGATATTTCCTTAAAATTTTTATTTTATTTTATTCTCTTTCGTGCTACGAAACAAAAATGTAATTACGTTGTGTTTAAAAATGTAAGAAAAACTTGTATTTTAATATTATTATCGTATTACGTACTGCTGTATAATGAATGGAATAACTTGCTTATCACATTTTTGACTTCAAGTAGGAAAAAACTTAGTTAAATAAATTCAGTTTTTCAGCTACGTAATTTTTCTTACACCAAAGTTAAAAGTTAGTTTTCAAAAATTATTTTTCCCACATTCTTTTCACTTATTAATATAGATTTAGAAAACTACAGCTAAAAAAATAAGCTCTACAGGATTGACCGATCAAAATATTGATTTTCTTAATGGTGTAAAAAATAAAATGTTCATAGTTTATTTTCTTTTCTTCATTATAATATTTTTAATAGACATTCAAAAGGTCTTCACTTTTTAACGTAGGAATGCGTTCCTCCCATTGGGGTCTCAGGAGGGAAATTGATTGATACGCCAATACGTCACAAAACTCGGTATGGGAGATCCTCTATATGTCGGCAACTACATATGTGAAAACATATCTAATGTATTGTTTTAGAGATAAAGGGTAACAACAGAAGTTAAGATAAAAATTTACCTAAACTTAAAAACTTACGAGAAACTTCGAGAAACAAAAGAGTCACGCGTGTAAAGTAGTTCTAAGCCTTTAACATCAGCGGCTGTTTGAAAAGACACAACAAACTATTTTTTTACAAACTATATTCTTCTGAAATGAAGTCAATTCATGTTCATACAATGTATATGAAGAAAAGATTCGTTGGAGTCAGCAATTTAATTTTGGTATCCATAGCGCCTCTTAGTTTTTATTCGTGTAGTATTACTTCAGAATTCCCCTCGACCCTTTTAGTTTCTCCAAATACTTTCAAGCATTTCTTCTCCCTATTTTCTACTCATTCATTTTTTTTTAATAGAGCACTTAAAACTTTATTACTTCTTCTAACATTCATCCCGAATTGATAAAGAGCGATTTACGGTCTAAGAAAGGGGATGTGACGTGTCATAGTAGTAGTATTACGTCACAGAGTAGCGGTACGCATCGTGAAGTTAGATTTTAATGACATGCGCGGTAACGTTTCCCACGTCACTGTGACATCACGTGAATTGACTTACTTTAAAAGCTGTCTGTTACTGTTGAAAAAAGTAATGAAAACGTTAATTTTTACCAATGATTAGATGCAAGAGACAGATTGCAAACAGTTGTAATATTGATGAGGTTACCAGAAAACAAATGAAATGAGATTAACCATTTTAATAGTAGTCTGTCCTACCTTATTGACATGCATGCATAAAATTGATTTTAGATCTATGCTATTCAATATAAAGTGTAATAATGCGTTAGATTATTGGTTTGATAGATGCCGATTACAAAAGGGCAAGAGAGCGAAACATTTCACTTTGACCAGGAATGAGAATTTAGATACATAACTAACTCTGTTAGAATTAGAAAGGATGTGCATTTAATCATAACTGCTAGATTTTGTTCAGGATGGCCGAATGAGGATCTTCCTAAATTCCCTTTCGTAAGCCGCAAGTTCATCACAAACCTTAGAAAGAGTTGCGGGAAGACATCTTTATTTTACACCTTTACCAAGTCAAAGCAATCTCCTTAATTTCTGGTAGATCATATTACCTGCGACTGAACAACAATAAAACAAAAGCTATCTTTTCCCTCGATATCATTTGTATTGAGGTTTGTGAACTTAAGGTAACTCTGCGTTGCGTGAGTGAGATCGATTTCACGAACATATGAAGTTCGCAAGAAAGATGGCCTGATACTGGACAATGTCATTGTTGAAAATTAATGGTAGAATTTAGGGCCTTAAGAAATAGCGGTGATGATTGCCTTCGTTTTTTTTAAACGTTGCGTGCTAAAAAATTGAACAAAAGATCAATTTATTACTGATAGAAATGAATCAGAATTACTGAGACAACTGTTTGAATCAGGACCTTGTTAACAACTTTTGACGTTATCGGGAACATACTAATTAAATGTATTATTGTCACTCTAATAAAGGTCGGAAGCATCTATTTCCAACCTCAAAGAAACCCCTATTTTGTGATATTAATGATTTATATATATATAGAAAAAAAGCAGAATTTTCTGTTGTGACTTTGAAATCCTGCTTCAACCCTTACACGTTCATTGGTTCCGCAGTGAAACCACACATTGAGCTTTTTTTTACTGCGCATGGGCGGAACGTTGCGTAATTTTTCTTTCATAACTTAAGAGCCAGATATATAGGCCAACTTATATAAAAATTCCAGTTCAATACAGTTAGTATTCACAAAGATATCGGCATTGCCAGAGCTAAATTGCTTCTGATCTCTAAGAGATGCAAAATCATGCTATTTCTTGCACAAATTGATAGTTTTTGAAATTGAATCGTCGGAAGTAATATTGAATTTTACGAAGGTTGAATATCATGAATACTCACGTATACTTACAAATTAAATACATATTTTAAATTGCGCTTCGATGATAACTTATTCGGATTAAAAATAGCCCGTTACCGTTCAGTGGTTTCACTGTGATAAGACGAATTTCTTGAAAATAAAAAATGCTAATTTTTTTCCCCTTTACACATTTATGATCAGCTACGTGTCTAATACTCAGCTTTGAAATAAATTTAGTAATTTTCAAAACGAAACATGGAGTGAGCTTGAGAGGGTTAGGCTTCACAATAGTGATCGGGGAATAATTACTTTGTAATTCGTAATTTTCTTTTTTGAGAAAGAGGCTAAGTTCGTGCCACATTATCTAATATTCCATTCCACACTAATGTTAGGACAGGACCTATGAGGAAGAACAAGGAGTATATATATATATATATATATATATATATATATATATATATATATATATGTATGTAATAATCTCACTTAACTTTACTTCAAATTCTAATATTATATATTTTAAAGTCTTAATGTATTCCAAAATCACTTTTCTTAAACTCCAGTTTCGTTCTATTTCCCGCGCTGGAGGTATATTAAATCTCTCGTTTTGGCATATTTATTGCTAAAAGAATATTCTAATTGCTTCCACGCGCCAACATAAATCTCGAATTCTTTTCCAGACTTTTCCCTAAAATACTTACATAATATACTAAAAATAGCTATTATTCCCTTCACTTTGATCTCGTGTCTATCTGTTAAATCCCTACCTGAGAAAAAGCAGGGATTTTCTGCTCTCTTGGCTTGAAAACCTTATACTAAGATGTACGTACATTCCGTCACTCTCCCATAATAAATGGAATTTAAAATATAACTCGGCCTGTTTTTATTTAACGACTACAACAACGAATACATTATATATATAGATATATATATATACTCCGTGTTACTATACACATATATATATCCTTTATAGAACGAAATTATGCTCCAATGAAAAAAGCCATTGTCGCCGCGGAAGGAATTTCAGTTGATAGTTGGGCTGTCA
The DNA here is from genome assembly GCA_013235015.1 of Araneus ventricosus. Lineage (NCBI taxonomy): Eukaryota > Metazoa > Arthropoda > Arachnida > Araneae > Araneidae > Araneus > Araneus ventricosus. The sequence continues at coordinate 10,484 of BGPR01010468.1, forward strand.
TGAGAGACTTCTCGCATCGCTCCAAGTAGCGAATCTTGGATGTTAGAGATTTTATCTAAAACTCATTGACAGGTAGCGAAAAGAAGTAAAATTGAAAAGCAAAAAGCTTCACCGATTTGACATAAAATGAGGCTCGACATAAACCACTAACTTAATTGCCATGAAACGCATACCTCACGGTATCCGATCACTGTCATGATTAGGTCGGAAAACAAATTAGAAAGTGTGATAGTTTAAAATGGATGCATATTTTTCAATAAAACCATCATTTTACGAAGAAATTTGTGCAATAATAGGATATTATGAAGAGAAATATAAAGAATACTGCACCTTTGAATTGTTTCAAGTCAGTTATTACAATTAATTGGGCCCAAAGGGCGTATAGTCTTCAATTATGTTATTCGTGCATGTAGACGGACATTTCATTTCAAATGGTCAAAACTTTACACTTTCGTGACTGGCTGTTATTTCGCTCACTGTCATAGTTTTTGAGATGAAATCCTTAATTTTCAAATTTCGCCATTGGAATATTGCTATTCGGCTTAGATGATAGTGCATTACCACTTTATTATGGGTAGATATAACTTCTACAATTCTAGCTTTCTTCGCTAGAGCTTATCCTCGCTGTATAAAAATATAGGGCATCTTAGAGAAAGTGGGATTCGAAATTAAGTTCTCTGACAGAGATTCAAAATTTGCATATAAAGGCCAGCGAAAACTTTGTTTGCTTCATTAAATGAATAATATGTACGTAATAAATGTATAATATGTATATTGTAATTAGAATGAATAGTAGTATCCTTTTCAATAACCTAACATTATTTTTACGTGGTGTTTACTTAGTGGTGTGGATATTGGCAATTAGAACTGGAAATATTTTTAATTTGTATATCTAAAATGTATATCTTATTATCTTTATGTATTATCTGTAATGCATTATAACAAATTCTATAACAATTTTCATGTCATTCTATATCTCAGTTTATATAAACAATCATTTTAACACTTTAATGAAATTCCAATCAATTAATGAGGATAAGAAACTTTTAAGCAATTCGATATATGGTAATTTAATTTTGGGGATAATGGCCGATTTCAACCTTTTCTTTGTATTATTTACGTTGACGAAACATCCATTTTCGGATATTTTTTATAAACTTTGTTAAATTTAACTAAATAACGTATGGATGAAAGTTACAAACAACTCCAGAATACACATTTTGAGATATACTTTGCAAAACATTAAAAAAATTTTTTCATTATGAGTAGTCTGCTGTGCAACATAATGCGGTTGATTTCATTTTGCATAGCGCACTACACACATGTAATTGCAGTTTGGAACAGTGAATTTGAAATCCGTAAAGTGGCATTTGGTTCCCAATTGTATACGTCCATATAATAAACAAATACTATAATATGAATTAGTTTTTACTAAAGCATTTCTGCAATTCATCATGGCGGTTCTTTTTTTTCCAGATTTCTAAAATGACGTCAACGAGATATCTTACAGCTTTGGCTTGCTTCTCTCTACTCCTATCGACAGAGATTTGGATAAAATCTGTAGCAGCATATCACCACAACAATCGAGGAAATTCTGGCATCGAAATGCTTTTGGCGGCAGGAATCCTCGCCAAGCTGCTGAACAAGCACCACCACGGCCACCACCAGAGCCATCCTATCCCCATCCCAATCCCAATCCCCGTCCACCATGGTGGCGGTGGCCACGAGGTAGTTCATCACGGTCACCATGAGCATCATGATCATCATGGTCATCACAGTCAAAACTACTATGACTATGCTCCATATGGTGAAACATACTATGCTGCTCCTTCTGGATATATGCCTGCTTATTACAAATAATCTTAAAATTACAGACATAGATTGTATATACATTTAATCTAGATTTACTCTTTCTTTAATCAATGTGTATATATTCAAATTGTTGAATTTGGTTCATACTTCAGGTACGAAGCGCATCATCAAGAAATTCTTGATAAATACCCACATTTGCGCTGATTATACCAACGGATACAATTTAAAATATCTGTATAAGGATTTATAAAGATATTTTATACAGTAAATTCTTTAAAGATGTTACAGGAAATCGAGAGATTTATCTTATTTTGAAGTAAATTAATTTCAAAATTGAAAGTCACCATTGACAAATGTTATTAGTTTAGGGGTGCTAAGTTTAGGTGCTCAGCTTTGGAAATTCAAAATTATTATCACTCTCTCTTTATTCTGTATGGGCTCAAGCTTAGAAAGGTGCAATCTTCTGAACCAAATGTTTCAGAAAATTTCTTTAATCCTTGTTCTGCAAGTTTCATTAAATTGCACTTTATATCAAAGACAACATGAAAAAAATATAAGATACCCAAAGCGAAAGTAGAATTTTATATTTATAAACATTTTAAAAGACTGCATATTCATAATATTCTCTTTAGAATTATACCTACTGTATTGTAAATGCAGATAGGTAGCATCAAGTAATGTGATATTCAGCACGTTTATTGTAAAGAGCATATTATCAAATTTAAGTATTTTTAAACTATTTCAGTATAATAGCGACTGTTTAGATTTCTCTGAAATAGTTGTCAGACAACACATAACAGAAAATTCTTCTAAAAATTGATACGAAAACAAGCGATAAATGAGGCGCATCCGAAAAAGAAGGAACTTTAAAGTCGCATTTATTTCTGAAATACTTGTTCAATGTTTCTCTTAGATTCAGTTGAAATCTCGAAAGGTATTTTATTTCATTATGTTTTATTTCATTACAAACTGTTACATCCTGCATGCTTGTTGAAGGCAGAAAGTTTTCTGTCAAATTGTGTACCTTTCATGGTTAAGGAACAAACGGATTTAATCATCCGTTTAGATTCTAAATTAAGCCCGTTGTGGAATTGAGGACAGCTTTTCACACGCCTCAACATGAAATACTTCGGAGTCAGCTAACCGTGAATTCTGGCGTGTGGACCCTCGTGTTACAATTATGCACTTCGTTTACAAATTGATTAAGTTCTTCGTTTTTTTTAAATACATTATTATTCATTTAAGTGTTTAGCATTTTAAAATTGTTTTAAATGAAATTAAACTGCTTTTTCCGTGTATGCACAATGTATGTAAATATGTATTAAAGTACATCTAATATGTATGTAAAAAAGGAAACCTAATGTGTTCAATGTATTTTGTTGTATATAGAAAAGAATAAAGATATGTGTTATTAAATATATTAAGAAGTCTGTTATAATTATTAAATTTTAGTCTTTTTCAAAAATGTATTATAGACTGGTTTTTCCAGAAAAGTTTTTTGTTATTTTCCATTTACGGAAAAGGTAGGAAAACTTTTTATTCATTATTAGTAAAGGTTTTTTTATTAGTCGAAAATATTTGTAATCATTAGTAATTCTTTCACTGTGTCATAATAAATTTCTCTAATCCACTAAATTAAGAAATTGGCGTGGTTAAATTTGATCTTTTAACAAGTAACACCGCCTATCTCAATTTTTTGAAATTTCAAAGAGGAAGAAAAAACTGAATTCTTCGGAACTAATAACAGATATTTCTAATTTTTTTCATATCTGGTTGGAATATGCTGTTCATGTTCATATCAGATATTAAAAAAAATCAGAAATATTTCTTCTTCTTTGAGAAAAATTCATTTTTTTCTTCCTCATTGAAATTTCAAAAAATTGAGTTACGTGGTGATTTGTAAAAACTTGGTTTAGATAATGGGCCATGCATCTTTCACACTTGCATGTTTAACTGCCACGTTCCCTAATTTAAAATTAAATTGTCATATTCAATTTTGTTTTCACGCTTCTCGAACAATATTATTACATATATAAAAGGTTTCTGAAATATTATTTGCGGAAACAATGAAAACATAAGGAGGAATAAAGCAATGAATATTAATGGGAAAATTATTACCATTTGCTACCACATGGCAAAGACTGTTCAGAAAGAAAATGAAAATTCCCTTCAAAAATATTTTATGTTTCCTACTTGGTGTCAAAGGCACAACGTAGTATCTGAATGTGCTATTAGTCTTAATGCGTAATATACCTCCTGTCTCAAAAATGCCGTCGCAAGCATAAAATGCCATTTTTCGATTGAAAATCAGGCGGCGCTATAATTTTAAGGACAGGATATAATATGATTTGACAGATGAGTTTTGTTTTTCTGTGCATCCATAAATTTGGAAATAAAGAAAAATTGAATTACTCGGTTTCTTAGAAATTAGATATCTAATTCTGAACAAAAAAAATTAGCCATATGGACAACTGATGTTTGGCGGAGGGAGCACGACAGTTCCTTCATTGAAAGATTTCTACTGAAATCTCTATTTAGAAACGAATGACATTTAAGCAGCTCAGTTTAAACAATTTATTTTAGTCTAATAGAATGAACAAAAGTTTTTTTTAACAGTTTGTAGATGTGGTATCTTTTTGAAATTAGAATATCTTTTAACGTTTTAGCTTCAATTCTCTTTATCAGATCTTGATAATCTTGAGGTACAACTTTGATTTGAAACAATTTAAATGTTGTAGATTTTAGAAAAGTAATATTTCATAGCGGAATGTCGACAAATAAGTGGTTTCTCTCTCCTTTTTCATCTATCCAGATACAGAAAAATGCGGATGGGGAATTATCCCATTAGTCATTCAATTGCATGAATGACTAATGGTATCATGTGTTTATAACTAAGAAAATCAGCTATAGACTCTCCCCGCGACATTCTTGTACGTTTCTACAATATGGTGCGTTTCGTGCCTAGCTTCGCCATATAGTGAAATAATCGAGTATATATTTTGGTCCCAGTTCTTTTGACCTATTGGGTGCAAAAGTGATTACAAACAGCAATTTTGGTGTCAAAGCCACATAACAAATTTTATTTATCTAACTTGTAACATTTTTGCGTAATCTCATTCATTAACGAGATAATCGACAGACCTGTTGGTAACTGTTAACCATTTTACAGATTTAGTCTGAAATTTAAAATACAGATCTTTAATTCTGATAGCAAAATACATATAACATATGTCATCAATCTAAGTGGTTGGGTTTTGAGTTACCGTTCATTTATATACAAATGGACAGAGTGCCGGATGTCTTGTTGAAGAATTTTGCCCGAAATCGAAACACATTTGTACTTTGGGTGTTAATACCATATACAAAATTTCATTCGTCTAGCTTATTCCTCTCTAGAATTGCCGTGATCGCTGACGGATAAACCGAAGAACTTAACTGCAAAGCTGTTTTAGTCGGAAACAGGAAGTTCTCAAATTTTGAAATGCATTAACCCTCTAAGCGATTTACACGTATTTTTCCGTTTCTCATATTGAGTTCAAAAGCAGGTTTTCATGTTCCTATGTATAATTTCTCAAACTATTATGGATAAAATATTTTTAAGATTTCAGAGACTCTATTTAACTCAATAAAGATTCAATTATACACATTGAAAGCAAATTTTTAAGACTTTAAATCTAGTACATCAAAATAGCTAACCGCTCAGAGGGTTAAAATCTTTAATTCGAATTTTTTGATTATTCCAGTACTTTCACATTTTAAACTTTGTGTACGAGAAAGAAAAAAATAGCATAATATCTTATAACATTTCTATTAGTTGCATGAACTTTACATTTAAAACAACATTTAATTTCATGCAGAAAAGAGCATTTACATAAGTGATATTTTTCACTATGTAACTTCAAAATAATAATTATTATAAAAGGAAAATCTATATTTAGAAATCGAGAAGAGAACATTTACTTTGGAACAATTTTAATTGTTTTAATGATTTCCAATGAAGTCATATTAATGAGCATGTAACAAGACAAATATTTATTCTAAGTTTTTGAAAAAGCAATTTTATTTTCATTACATGAAATCTGTCATTTCAAGATGATTACGAGTCTTTGAATAGATGTCACTAAAAATCAAATAAATAAATAAACCCAAGCAACACATTCGCAGAACTGTTTATTTCTATATTATTTAAAAAATAAATAAAATAGAAATAAACAGTTCTGCTTGAATCTCGGAAAGAAAAATATTTTCAATAAATGGCGCGTAGAAATTCTAAGGGAAAGTATACATATTTATTTCTTAATTAATATACAATTGTTTATTTGTACTCAGCTGTTTTGCATTTTATTATTAAAATGGCGTAAATGATCATTAATTTAATAAGACATTCAGCAGATATTTTTAGCAGTTCCGAATGGAATTCAAGGTAATAATAAGTTGAATAATGAAGTCTCAGTTCAAAAGAAAGTTAACCAGACAATGGATTATTCACAGAAGTCGAATTCCATTGATGTACAGCTTGATGTTTTCAATAAAGTTTTTTATTGCACTAAGGGAATCTTTAAGATATGAAGAGTTCGTATGCGTCTTTTATTGAAGAAATAAAGTATTCATTTGTTAAATTTCAGTAAAATTTAGAATTGGACTAAGCAGATATTAAAATATTCAGAAAAATTTATCTATTTTTCATATTCAGCTTTCGTCTTAAAATTGGATAAGGGTTACTGGATGTGGACCTCGATGTTCGGAGCGATAGTCACATGAAAAAAATAAGTCTTATTCGTATACGAAAAGAAAATAATGTAGTCGCCAAAGAATACGACTTCGAGATTTTGAAGAATCTTCACGTTTTAAATGTCCCTGAATTCGAGAGATATATTGGTCTGTGAACACGATAATGCAAAAAAGGATCAGGATAAACAAATAAAATTCGCTGCGTGGTCTTAAAACCAAAATTCAAGATCTGCATTAAATTTTGGAAGAAATTAGGTAAAAAGAAGGCTCTCATTCTTTCCTTCCGTCCATCAACTTGCGAGTAAACCTTATAACTCAAACACTCATTAAGCTAGATGGATGAAATTAGCAATATGGTTTTATAATCATAACTATGGATACGCGCCTAATTTTGAGTCAAATCCATCCACTTGTTGACTATCTATCGGCATGTCTATTCATGTGTATGCGAAGGCAATAATTCACAAATTCAACAAGTTTGATGCATGGATATTAGTACATGATCTCTGCAATAAATTTGTGTATCATTGTTCGAGATTTGAACCAATCAATCAAACGGAAGAGGTTCTGTTTCAAAATGCATACTCAATTCTCTTCATTATGCGTCATATTCTGGAAGCATGCAAGAAAATTAAGTGCAGAATATTCCCACTGATTACTTGATGACTACATGAGGGCTAAAAAATGTACAATTTCTGCAAATTTACACTTACACTAACAGGAGGGCTTTTGATCCTCGAAAAGCTTAATCTTCAGTAGAGACTGGAATCGCGATCCTCCTATCACTAATCTGGTATTTTGAAGTCAGGCCACTACGCTCTATATGGGAAGTAATTAAATTCTTTATACTTAGCAAATTTTTCCATTAGTTATGCTGGCCCTATCTAAAATTCCCATTTTCAGCAGCCATCTCGTTTTTCCTTTTCCTCTCTAAGTCTTACAATAAAATTTATCTGGATAACAGCACACTCACTTATGAGCACATAAGCATAACAGCCATTCTAATTGGATACTCAAAACTCAAAATTATATTCATTATCTAACTTAGAAGCAAAAACGACAAAGAGGTATCTGAATACCACCACACACTATCGCGAATCAATCAAATATTGCAAATTTTTTCTCCATTTCCCCCTATTTCCACAGCTTCCACCAGGAAGAGCTTGGAAGAAAGCGAAAGTTCTTAACGAGGCTGCCCACAACCTGCTGCTCTCTCGGCTTTTCTTTAATCTCCCGTTCCTGGAGTCCCAAAATAGAGACAGGTAACTGTAACCGTCCAAACGGAACGCAGCAACACCCCCTTCTGCCCCGAAGGCTCGAAAAAGAAACTTTTCTAAATAGGTGCTATGCATTTCGAACTGCTTAAATCCGCACAAATCAGAACCCTACGGTTTTAAGACCGCTTTTAACAGCTAATCTTCCTCATCAGCAGATGACGTAGAACACGCGCTTATGGGAAAGATATTTATCATATAAATACTACACTTTAACCTTGCTTCGGAAAAACATACATTTCACTTTCGATTTGGATATACGAGCTGCACATTTGTTCTCTCTCTGTAGTCATCCCCTGTTTGGATAGCCTTACAAGGTGAGTGGATAGAAGAAAAATGTGTGATTTCTGTACAAAGTTAAATACTTCAGCTGAAGAGTTAGATACTCTGAAAAGTTTTGAATGCTAACCATTTTTCTCAGTGATTGTGAATAACATTTAAAATACGCTTTCAATACAAAGCTAAAGATTTTTTCCGTAGAATAAATAGATATTCCAATAAAGTGGATACTGTGAGATATTTAGTATGAGAGGCATTATTCCCGGTGATTGTGAATCCCAATGAAAATGTTCTTTCGATACAATTTTTTCTTAGACTATGATAAGATATATACTCTGAGAGGTTTCGAATGCTAGACATTTTTCTCAGGAGCAGAACACTTTATCATTTTTTCCTTTCGAAAGAATAATTAAAATGAACTTTAAAAGTCATTTATTCGAATCATTATACGAATTGAATTTTTATCACAAGATGGGCATTTTGAAGAGTTCCATAAGATATAGAGTTTATCAAGATAAAAAGTTAATCGTAAATTTATTTTCAAATAAAAATACTAATATTTGTTTTTGCCATAAAATGTTATCAGCAAGATCTGCAAAATCAAAACCCTTAAAAATTTTATGATGTTATTTATTTTTGAAATGATACTTTAATTCTAATTTTATGTTAATTTTGTTGAAGTTGATTACATGGTAGGAGAAAAAAATCAGATATGCAAACAAAATATACATCGAAAAAATATACAATAATAATATTTGAGCTATAACTTTAATAAAATTATTTCAGTGTGGCCAGGAATAGTTCAACATGACTGTGAAGCTTAGTTGGTATAAAGATGTAGCCAAAAAGAATCAACACGATTCTTATAATGTATATTTGTTTGGAGTAATTTAGATCTTCATAAACCGCCAAGACATGCTTACTTTTAAAATCACTTTTTGATTTACATTATACAGGCATTGAATAATTTATCATTTTATTTTCTTTGAAAATTAATCAGAACTACTCCTGTTCAGGCACTTATAAATTCTAATTTAAATTACACGGAAAAAACATTTGAATGATGTTGACATTTTAAAACTTCTCAAATCCTTAAGAAGTAAAAATCAGCATCTGAATATAAAAAAACGAATCAAGAAACATATGCAAAAATTATAAATATTTATTTCATATTTCTAGAAACCAAAGATGAATTCTGCTCATTTCTTTGCCTTGTTGGTAGTATCCTGCATCTTATCAGCAGACATTATCTTGCCAGTAGTTGCCCATCACCACCATCGTGGCAATCACGGAATCGAGCTTCTGTTGGCAGCCGGCATCCTTGCCAAACTTCTACATAAGAAAGGTCACCACCACCATCACCATCATGGCCACCATCATGGCCACCACCACCACGGTCATCACCACTCTGGATCATCAGCTGTAGAGATGAGCGTCCCTGCTCCCCTTGGAGGATATGCTTATCCAGCCCCCTCAGCTTCAACCTTTTCATCTTCCGTAGAATACCCCCAACCTCCATACGTACCAGCTGCTTCCCAAGCCTATCCTGTTCCCCAAATGCCTGCTGCAGCTGGATATTTAGGGTTTGAAGCACAGCCCATGGCTATGGCTCCACCAATGGGGTTCTAGATTTAATATTGATGAATCTGTAAATTACAAACCACTTATTAACTCAGGTTTCATTCGCGTTGTAGTTATAATTAGCTTAAGGCTAGAAATCATTATCATCATTTTCATAACATTTCATGAGAGATCAACGCTAGTAATGTCCTGCTTAGAACAGTAACATCGAAGGTTTGAAAGGTTGCAGTAACTATTGTTTTAACTTAACAGAAGCTCATGATTCAACAGATTTAGTAATGTAAAATACGCTTTATTGTCTACTTATTTCATTTCTATAACGACTTTCTAACAATCTTATCTTGCTTGAATATCTAGCTTTTCTTGGATCCCATGGAATGATTTTTTTTTCAATATTCTTAGGTAAACAGTTTTTTCACTTTCAAAAATGCCGGAACATAACTTTTTTTTCTAATACTCTTTTCACCATAGCTTGCTTTAATCTGAAGACAATCAATCAAAGTAAAATAAAATTGATCACTGAGAGCCAAGATGTTACTGTTCATAAGAGGTCGGAAACAGAACTGTCAAACATAATATTTGAGATGAATGATCATTATTTCTTGACAGATCTGATGCACGGTTTTAATGAGTGCTATGAGAGATTAAATTTCATCTTTCATTTTATGCATTCGATTTTGATGCATACTGTAGATTGTCTTAATAGACAGCACAGTTTACGAGATCATCATCAAATAAACACGAGATGCTCAATTTTAAACTCTTTTCTTTATTATTTTTGAGGAATTTCTCTATCAATGAAATCTACTTTATAGTCATTTTAGTTAATAATTTATAAAATTGGAATACCTTTGTATATACTGTAAATACTTTTTTATAGTTTTTAATCCTCTGTTATATGTATTCAAGAAATAAAAGAAAGTACAAAACAACTTATGGTGATTTGTCTCTAGTGTTATATAATTTGCTTTATATTTTATTATATTTTTGTGAAATACCATTATTCATGGTTTCTAATAAAAATGGTATATTCTGAATAACTATATGGAGAATTAATTCCTAACAAATAATTTAAGATGTAAAAGACGTCCAGCGGGATCATTATATGAAAATTAAGATGTATTAGCCTTCAGTCGGCGCAATACAAATGCTAACACGTTCGGACGCAATTGATCTGTGATTTTAAAAGTTAAATGTTTGCTTAGGCTTAAGGAAAAGTTTATCAAACTCAAATATTCGGTCATACAAAGGTATATTTGCGTTTTTAAATATTTTTAACAAAATATCCAGGAGGAGGTTGGCGTTTCTTTACCCGCAAGGTTACTTAGGAATGACAACTGTTGTCATTTACAGCCTGACATTTTTGAAACAGTATATTGGAAATGACAATCAGTATCACTAAATTAGATGCTTGGACACAGGTATGCGAACTTTTGGAGGTATATAAAAAGAAATATTCAGTAGAATTTGAGAAATCAAAAGTACAAACGTAATCGAGTGCAACTCATCTACCAGATTAACGTGCCACTCACGTACATCAAAAGAGCACTAGAGATAAAACTACGATACCCTAGTGTGAGTGGTAGGGATCCAGGAAGCTACTAGAGGTCCCACACCTTTCTCTGTAAAGCCCGTACTTAAGCACAAAAAAATATGGGTGCGTCATCTCACAGATTAAATGCGCCCGACGGAAGGTTAAGGTATTCACTTTCAGATTCTGAATTTTGATTCATCGCAATGCATTTTCAAATAAGAGAAAAAAACATTACTTCTATTTTTGCTTTTATCAGCTATTCGTTAAGATCAATGATTTTTACAAATGGTAATATTTTACAGGACAGTAAATATTTTATGATTCATACCAAAATTTTTAATAATTTCCTGAAATTCTTAACACATTTCTTAGGGCAGGTGCTGTGGTTCTACCGATAGAATTTTTCTTTTCGGTTACGTGCCGGTACAAATGTCATGCTAATATATCATTAGAATTTTCTATCCGTGCAGAACTAATCTGTATACAACTAATCACTTTGCTAATCGTTTTGGTCATCTGTCCTTTTCGTGATGGTTAATATGATTGCTTACGAGTAAAAACAAGAATAATAAACTCCGTGGATGGTCGAAAGATTTACATGTCTTATATCTATATATAAAAGAGAAAGTTACTCACTGACTCATCGCCGAATCTCCCAAACTGCTGGGACTATTGCAAGTGGTTTCTTTTTGTGTAGTAGGTGCTCACTAAGAAAGGAGTTTTCGAAATTTCAATTAGAATTCTAATTAATTCAAAATTATCTTAAATGTTAACGTTTTCCGCAATAATTTCGGAGCATATTATCGCACAAAATCCATTTTAACATCATCTTAAAGCGCAAAAAATTATCCTTTCAATGATACCAATTTCATTTCCATGCGACATTCCGTTTAATTTTAATTAATTTTTGAAAATGTTTTCAAGCACAGTTTCCAACAATGCTTTTATTGCCATCACCTGCGACTTTTTTAGAGCATGCGCGGAAGAGCTCTTTCACAGATTTAAAGAAAAAGAAAGAAAATATTTTTAACTGAGAACTGATGATGGCGAGTTGCGTTTTGAAAGTTATTCCTATCGATATTTTGAGACGTAATTTGATAAATATTTGATAAATTATTTATAAATAGGTGTACTGTTTTTGTATATATTTGTATTATCAAGAAAATGTATAAAACTTTGAAAAAAAAAACGAACTTTGTAGTTGTTGGAATTCCGATGTAAAAACTCAAACTCAACTCAAAAACCGGAATTTTTAAAAAATAATTTTTATATAAAAGACTTGAAAGCATTTTTAACCTTAGCAACGAGATACCAGTTATATATCACTACGCGGACGAAGTCGCGGCATCAGCTAGTTTACTATATACACCCGTATTTAAATTATGGGTTTGTTCTCCTCAATATTGGCACCATCATTGACAAAAACTCTGCATCATATCAAGAAACGATTTAGAGAACATGTCACCCCAAAAATGAGAGTCGAACTTCATAATTAACTTCGATTCGGGTGTTGCAGTAATTAATTGAACTTAACTTAATTGAATGTGTAACTTAATTGAATTATTTTTTGAGCTGTCCACTTATATTCATATGACCTGGATTCTACGGATAGAATTAACAAAATATGCAAAATAGATTCTGTAACATTTGAACCGCTTAATTTTAAAAGGGGACTTCTGTAGTCTTGGCAAAAATTTTATTTTCATGCTTAATTTGATGAAGGCAACTACATGATTTGGTGTGAAAACGGAACTTTTGCCACTCACAGCCACGTTATAGCAAAACATCAAATTCTCCGTATGATGTTAGAAGAGAATTTCTACGCAGAAAACTCCTCTTAAAATCGGTTTGACTGTTCTACGTTAGATGCCATAAGTCCCCTTTCAAAATCAAGCGATTCATTTAAAATTGAAATAGACTCTTCTTAAGAATGGTTAGTTACATGACATGATCATGCGCCATACCACTGCCGTAGAAACCAAATCGAACCGACATGACACATCGTCGGAAGCATCTGTTTTCAGGATAGTAAGCCGACTCTCCACAGGATGAACTTTATAAGCGGTGTTATTTAGCTGCATTTGAATAATCAGACCATGATGCAACCAATTAGAAGATCTAAAGCGCTTTATGAAAGCATGCTGTGAAATATAGTTTACACAGAAACAATGAAGCGCTCGCATGGATGCTTTTAAGATTCATTATTTCGTGCTGTTATTATGAAACACCCACTTTACCATCTGCATGATGTACTTCAAAAGAATTTGTCAACAATAACAACTCATTAATATTTATTGATTATGCAATATCTGTTATTTGGACAGTTTAGCCATTTCAACATATTTTTTGCAGAAAGTAGAAATATTTGTACCAGGTATTTGTTTCCATGTACAGGGTGCCCATTAAAATCCGGTACCCCCAAACACACACAAACCTAATATCAGAATGACTGTAGCTATAGTCATAAAAGGGGTGCCTAGATATAGTAAAGTGGCTTTTCACTACTCCAAGAGACCTTTTATAGCGCCACCTAACGGTAAAATAAAGAATTAGCGTTCCTATTTTGAAAACGATACGATATAGCGAAAAAAGTGTGTTACAAAGTTGTACAGTTGTACAGCATTATCGATTTTGTACAAAAAGATACCTTGTGGATATTAATACTAAGAATGGGATACTTAAAACGCACTTAATTTGTTTGTCCTTGATTTCCGAAAGTCTGGCGTCACAAAACGTGGACGAAAGGATAAACTTTTATCTTTCGGACAAAAATGACTCCAATGGCCTTTTTCCTGTGGGGGTACCTCAAATATCAAGTGTATGCGACCACTCCGCCAACTCTGCAGGAGCTTCGAAAACGTATTACCGATGCATGTGCCAGCGTGACACCTATATGCAAAAAAGTGCGTAATGTGAAATTCAAACAAGGGTCCATGTGAATTACAGCTGACGAAGAGCAGCTTGAACACTGAAAATAGAGGCATCTTGCTATAATTCGATGTCTTTTTCTGTTTCTAACAAGTTTCGTCATGCAAAAGCGTCGGAAATCGCGAACAAGAAACGAAGTTTTAAGCATTCTGTTCTTAGGATTAATGACCGCGAATTGATGATGTTTTACAACTTTGTAATTGGCCTTTGTTTTCCCTACATCGTTCCAATTTTGAGATAGGAACGCTAATTCCACAGTTCGCCGCCAGGTGGCCCTGTAAGCAGTCTTATGGATAGCGCATAGCCACTTTATTTACCTAGACCCACTTTCTTGTCTATAGCCGCAGTCGTTCTGAAATAGAGGGGGCGGGATGAAAGTAAGCGACTTCCGGGGGCACTTTAGGTTCTCAGTTTAAACTCTTTTCAGCAAACAACGTATTCAAAAGCCGCTGAGTAGCTGTGGAAGCCTGCTCTCAGAAACTTGCATTCGGGACCGGAGGGTCTTAGTTTCGAGATCAGATTCCTTCAAAGATCCGCCATTTACTTAGATCTGGTGCACGTTAGATCGTTCAGGGACAAAAATATTGCCCCTGGATGGGAAGTATAAATTTGGAGAGGTTGGGATATAAGTTAGTGTTGTTTTCTTTGTCTGATAATGGTTCAGAATTACGTCCAAAATAGCCTTCATGCGACTTCAAGTGGAATATTAACCTAACTGCCTATATTTAAAACCACTGGAGAAAGTCAGAGAAGAATATTTGCAGTAATTCACCATTAATGAATTGCTCTATGCAGAAAGCACAGGCTTCTTCGCGAGTCTTGTTATTCCTGGTAAATCCTGTTCTCATGGTAAATATACTACAATCTACATAGAAATATTTCGTTTATGCACCAAATGTAACCATTTCATAAACCAATTTCAGAGATTTCAGCTCGTTTTTCTTTTCATTTTACATTCAAATTTATCAACTCATACATCCAGTAACAAAAACTTAAAGAATTAATGAATGATCGAGCATAAAAAATTAAGTTATATTATCTTTATGCATGGTTTCCTCAAAATGTTCTTCTAATAAGATATTTGAAAGTCATATTTTAATAAGATATGGTAAATTTTCCATTTTGTTTTGTTTGTTCCACTATTTATAATTTCTTATTTTAAAACATACTTTTTTTGAAACTGCAACAGATACTTTTCTTTGAACTACGATCTTGACAAATATAGCCCACTCTGAGTATAAATATTATATTTCCAATTTTTCAACTTGGCCTTTTTTGGTGGTTTCCGTGCTCTTTGGTAAATATATCCAAATCATTCTTGTTAACTGCCGAACCATTCTTTGCAAGTTATGTTAGATGCAGCATGATGGCCATTAATTTCCAACAAGAAATTACGCATTTTTTGCGTTAAAATAATGAATTAAAACTTCTCGCAAATGTGCTTTTTGTCACAAAATTTCGCATTTTGAATGAGATTAAATAATTATTGATTACATTTTAAACAAATGTCTTTATCTTTGATTTGATAAAGGTTGATTTCAAACTTTCTAAATATAAAAGTTCTCAGAATTAATTGCTTTCAAGTGGTACTTTAATGATGTATTTAAAAAGAACAGAATCGTATTTATATATCGAATATATAAATAAATAAGGAAAAATCTATACAAAACGAATAAAATATAACTAACCGATACTATATCTCCTTAACTGTTGAAGCTAGAAGTATTATTCAAACTTAGGTGAATAATTGTCACATCTTAATGAACAATTTTTTAAAAGTTTCTTAATAGCTGCCACCCCTTAGAACAGAAGTTCCCAACCTTTTCTTCTCCGCGTACCCTTTGATTATTATTTTTGTTTCCACGTACCCCTTACTATAATATCGAAATCCCCCCCCCCCGAACCCTCCGTCTAGGCAAAGAAGATTCTCTGAATAATGTTAAGGGCTTAGGCTAGCTTAAGAGTGAAATGACTCAAATTAATTACATTTGCATAACTTATTTTTGATTTTACAATTTGTTCCATTTTTAAAATAGTATTTGTTCAACGCCAAAGCAAATAAA
This sequence comes from Araneus ventricosus, assembly GCA_013235015.1. Classification (NCBI taxonomy): domain Eukaryota; kingdom Metazoa; phylum Arthropoda; class Arachnida; order Araneae; family Araneidae; genus Araneus; species Araneus ventricosus. Next base: position 26,686 of record BGPR01010468.1, read on the forward strand.
ACCAGTATTTTAATAATTTAGGATAGCTAAAAATTACGCTTCGTCATAATCAACTGCTCAATTGGTACAATTATTAAATAACAAGTATTCACTCGGAGAAACAAAATTCTGTAACTTTTTAACTTTTTTTTTGTAGTTTCTTGTTTCCGCCATTAACAACTTTGATTTCGCGAACCCCCAGGAGTACGCGTACCACATGTTGGGAACCTCTGACTTAGAAGTTAAGAGTCGATAATGCTACTCATAGATAGTAGGTTCGCATAGGTCGCAGGTTCGAGGCTGGATTCCAAGGGAGAGCCGTCATGTATACGGTCCTGGGACATTTAAAATCTGTCGTTAGTCAGACATCCTTCCCTTGGTGTGTGGAAGGTTGAAGAGTGGACTACCAGGTCAGGTGTTATCTTTGTCATTTGACGTCCGTCTCAAAATAACCCTCGTGTTACTGCAAAAAACTGGTCATTAGATTAACTAGCAGAAGCTGCAGCAGTACTTAAATGCTTTTGTAAACGATTGCTGGTAACTTACTAACCTTAGATTAGACCAGTGTTTCTCAACCTTTCAGTATTTGCGACCCAATTTTCATCGCGCCCCCTCTTATACAATAGCCATATATACAGTAATAACGCGTTATGCATTACTGATAAAATCTTATTTCTATTTGTAATATATCAGTGTAAATGTGTATTTTATTTTTTACTATGTCAGAATGTATTTTGTCTTACTTCTTACTTTCCTTTCAGTAAATTAATCAATTTTTTAATAATATTTTCTTTTCGATATGCTCGCGCCCCCCCCCCTCCATTTACTGTTATCACGCCCCATACGGGGGTGCGCTCCACAGGCTGAGAATGGCTGAATTAGAAAAAAAGGAGCCTGCATCCACCACACTGAGAAGACTTTTTGTGTTTGAGTTCTACTAGATTAATTCAATTACAGTATAATCTCAGCCGCTGTCAGGAAGTATCACTTAAGAAAATGGGTATTAAGAATTTTATTTGTAAAACATCGTTAAAGATATTTTTCCGTAGGAAATTCTTTCATAACATTCAGTTTTTTATAACAGTTCTCTAAAACGAGTTCTTCGTTTTGCAATGATAATGAATTGGTATTACGCGTTTGCTCTTTGTAAATTTACCATTACCAAATTCATCGTTAACGAGAATATTTTCATTTTTCCCCTGAATCATTTACTCGATTGCTTGTGGCAACGCTCTTGAACTCTTTAACCTCTTTCAGCTTAGTATCTTTATAAAGAACAACCTCAGTTTAAAAAATAAAATAAGGTGATTGACAGAGAATTTGCGCACTATTCGAAATTAAAACTTTTCTACTACTATTTAAATATTATCAGTTTTTAAAATCATGTCTTTAAATAAGAAAACAAATGTACTCATTCCACTTGTAAGAAGCAAAAGAATGAAGCACTACTTCACTGTAACGTGAGTTTAAGTCCATTTCTTCCATCTTCGAATTCAACAAGAAAGCAGGTATTATTTCAAACAAACTTTTCTCCTACTCAAAACAGTTTGAAAGTTAAATGATGCATAAAATGAAAAAATACATTAAACTTTATTTTTTTTCTTTTTACTTAAAATGGTAGATTAAAGAACTTTCATGTAAATTTTGCTGGTAATGTATAATTATATTTCGATTTCAGATACTCAAGTTCGTATAGATTTGCACTATTTTAAATTTAGATCCTATTTCACGGTTTGATAATGTGCATTTTTTATACAAACCCGTAAGAGAAGGTAGAAGTTACAATGTAAAAGACCGAGGAAAACAGATGAGTGGTCAACGAATCATAATCTGAGATACCGCTGAATAATAATTTTAGCTCTAAATAAAAACTGGCTAAAATATAAACAAATAAATAACACTTCTTTTAAGGAATGTTATAAAATAAACGTTGCAAAGGTAAGCGTTCGTTTTAACAATTGGACATAAAAGCCAAACAAAAATAATATTAGCTGTCCAAATATTTCACGCATAATTTAATGTTATTTTGACCTATATATATGTACGGCAATTCACCATTTCATTTTCTCAACCAGGAACTGCCCAAATTTCAATTAGATTAGACAAAAAAATGCACTTAATATCAAGGCATGGCTATCTTAGGTGGAAAGATATGCACATCTCGGTTTTACAAGATCCTTAGTGAAACAATCCTGAATGCAAACCCTCAATTCGTATGAAAAATTCGGAATACATTATTGTGCCTAATTTGCTAAATCAACATATTCTCAAAATGGAGCTGGCGAAGAATTCGTACCAGCAGGTTCTAGTATCATATCTCCACCACTTCATTGTTGCAAAAATGGAAAATGAAATTGATTGAGATTTAATTTAAAAGCTGAATAGCGGTATCCGAACCCATCCACCTCCCAATGTAGTGGAAGAACCCAAACCGTGTCCAGGTTTGCACCTCAGTCAACTGTCGATGTATCCAAAAAGAGAGTAGAGAAATTCCGTCTCCCCTCTCAAAATTTTCAGATTAGAGCTCCACCACTTGCACGTGGTCATCTCGTCTTATCAGTCCAGTGAAACCTGGACACAGGATCCAAGCGTAAGTTGCTGGAGGTGCTGATTTTTTTCTTCCTTTCTTCAAGGCTCGTTTCGCCAATTCCCCTTTTAGTTCCATACCTAACACACGTTGAAAGATTTTTTATCAATTAAAGCACAAATAATTGTCTGAGAGGAAATTAAATAATATCGTATAACGTGAACAAGCTTGTCCAAGTACATCGTACTGAACCGTGTCAATCTGTAAACAAAGCTATATCGGATAACATTACTTATAATCACTTCAATAACTTTGATATTAACAAGTTTTTTAATAATCGTGAAGAAGAATCTCTTGCGTACTATTCAATCTCAACCAGTATTTTATTTTTCGTTTAAATAGAAAAAAACTGGCTTTTATTGTCTATGATTATGTGCCTTAAACATATCCAAAATAAATGCTTTCTTGGTAGATAAAAAATATATAAATAAAAACTCAGAAAGCGATGAATAACATCATTTATTTATTCAGTGTTTTTTGGGAAAAGTGGTACAGGCATTATGGAAAGACTATCAAATCAAGCCACTAGTGTTGCCTCCTTCGGTAGACTTCTTGTTGAGCCATTTGTTTAATATCTTAACTTCTCTTCAGGATAAGTATGACTTACCTGCAACCCAATTATATAACGTGCATAAGGGTGGTCTCTCCACGGTATAGAACGCGCCAAAATTTATTGCTGCCAATGGTGTGAAAGAACTAGTAGCAGTGTTTTTTGGGAAAAGTGGTACAGGCATTAATCCCTATAATTAATGGAGTAGGAAATTCAGTTTCCCTTTTATAATTTTCTCTAGACTTAACTTTAAAAATTATCTGGTTGATGGTGGTTGGTCAATCCCTGACCAAGTACAGCATAAGGGTGGTTAATAAACTACCTAACAAAATTAAAATTAAAAAAATAAAATGCAAAAGTTTAATAAGGTTGAAGAAGTCAAAAGAAAAGAAAAAAGAATCATCATCCATCAGATGAACTTTTTCAAGTTTACAATCTTGAAAAAGTTCATTTGACGAATTCTTTTATGTTTATTTTGATTTCTTCAACCTTATTCAATTTTTGCCCTTTTTTTAAACCATTTAAAGCTTTTTTATTTTTTAAAAACGCATTTTGTCCAAATTTAATGACAATGCGCTATCCACACACGAGGAGTTACTATTTTATTTCATTGAGTGCTTTATTCATTCATACATTAAGTAACTTCATGCTTTATAAAGAATTTTGCTTCTTTGAATTTTTACCAATTAAAGATATTACAAAACATTTCTTCAACCATAAACGCCTTTTTTTTATTTTAGAGATTTACACCCTTGAAATGAAAAAGGAGTAGAATCTGTTGCATGCATCGATTTTTTTTAAAAAATAAATAAGTGTATTCAACTTTACAGTTATTTAAAAAAATTCTTAATCTAAAACAACATCGGAAGCCACGCTTTGTTTTCCACTTGATTTCAGAGAATTTTTTTTTCTGCCAGTGAATACTGTTGTAAAGTTGAGATACCCTCTTAAGAAAGCGAAAATCATGCTCTTCTGAACGCTTTTGGTTATTTCTACAAATCTTATAAACTACTTGACGGAAATGGTTGAAACTTTGAACACTGAGATTTTAGATCATGGTCCTTTGACTGGTATCAAATTTTTTTGTGATTATATTCAAAACTTTTTATTTAAAATTTATTAATTTTATTTAAAATTTATGAATTTAAAAATTAATAAAATATATTAAATATACTTTCATTTGGAAAAATGAATCAATTTTGTCTTGTTTATAAAGTATTTTAATATAAGAAAAGAATTATTGTTAAAGATTCTTTATATATTGTAATATATCGAAAAAACGGGTGTGGTCATTTAACATTAGGGACTCCAAATTTCAGTTGCGATAACTAACTCATCGACCGTTTATTCAAAATTATAAGATGCTATATGTATTCGAACTAATTTTATCTCGAATATCTGGATATGCATTCAAAATTTGATGTTGTCTTTTCAAAAAATTAAGTTTGTGTAAATCTAAATATGAGGACGACCCCTAGCACGAAAATTCATTATATACACTTTTAGAAGACATATTTCTACGGTGATTGGCATTTACAGTTTTATTGACTGATATTTTTTTTCGGAATAAAGATAAATGTTCGGATACTTTTTTGACAAAAGGTACCTTGGTCAAAAATGAAAATTATGTTTTTTTAAAATTTTGTCATTACTTTGTGGTAATTAGGAGGAATAATTAAAAAATCGTTAGGTGCGATTGCTTTTAGTCTGTTCTATTTCTTTTAAATTTCCATCGTGTTTACTATGGGCAACATTTTTTGTATGTTTGTATTTTCTCTAGATTTATTAGTCTTATAATTGTTTTACTATACTGTTAAGTGTTTCTTCTCACCTGTCTCAGCTTTAAACCCTCTTGTATAGGCCGTGCAGATGTGGGTTTTAAATTAACTAAGTCAATTACTTTGTGGTAAATAAAAGGGGATTGAAAAGCTGATTTGCTGATGTTTCTAAAACACTCCAAATGTTTGCTTTTAGACTTGATTTGCTGGTCAAGGCTTGAGACCCTATGTATCCATGTATACTCCTGTGTAAAACATCTAAATACTAAAGCATTTCAAGTAAGTGAAATTGCTTTAATTTTTAGTTGATTTTAATTTTTAGCTTTAATTGTAAGCGGTATCCTTATTTTTGATTCGAAAATTAACTCATAAGTCAAAGTTTAAAAAAAATTTATCTAATTTTTGGCATTAACGAATGGCTACTGAAACATAATATTTATTTAAATAAGAAGGCGGTTACTAAGGTAAGTTCCGTTTGAACATGAACGAAATGTTAAAAGCCTTGTTGCGGTTAACTCGTCCGTTCTATCAACTGAAAATTAACACTGAAATAGAAAATCCCTCCCAAATATGAAAGTCATAAAATAATGTGATTTTTGTCCGCAAAAAATTTCTCTGCACCTGCGATTCATCGTAAACTATGTAATGTCTATGGGCTTTAACATCTCAACCAGGGAATACTTTCGAGGTTGGTCTTTGTTCACTATAATACGCGCTCGCACTCCACTAAACTCATCTAAGATATTTTGCAGCAATTCCGTTGAGATGTTTTTGATGATCCCCAATAGCCCAGTTTTGGCATCGATTGATTACCACCTCTTCAGGCAAATGAAACAGTGGCTTGCGTCGCATCTCTTTTGTGAGGGCAATGAGTTCAGGATACTGTTATAAGTTCGGCTTCATTCCTTAGAAGCTTGTTTCTTGAAAACTGTATTTCAAATCTTATAAAATATTTTGAAAATGCCTCATTTAGAATGAGGTTTATGTAGAAAGGTTATGAATGCACTATTGTAGTTTCGTATTATGCACAATAAAAATTCTGTATCTACGAGTTTCTGTCATGGATCAAAAAACGGACTCGTATTAATGCTTTAGTTTGAGGCTAAGTTGAAAATTTAAATTATTTCTTTATGAGAATGATTCAAACAGGAAAAGCATATGCCCAAGCCGCAACAGACAAGAGCAAGAAAGAAGAAAAAACGGAGGAGAAAAGCGCAGAAAAGAGCACTGACGCGGTTGATGACATAACTGAACTAAAGGAATCTCTCCAAGCACTGAAAGAGGTGAAAACCGTACTCCAAGAATTCCCCACCCTGCTCGAAGCAGCAAGACTTTGCAGAAAAGCAAAAACAAGAAAAGAAAAGTCCTCATAGTGCTTAACGCACTTATGAGCGACTAATCTGCAGGCTGACAGATCCTCCCCCACCCCCCTATGCAACAGCACCACACAGTTTTGCTACCTTCGAAAGGCGAAGGTCTTATCCTCAGGAATGGATCCTTCGATCCTTCAAACCAGGTGGAATTCAACATCGTCCGGCCACTGATTCCATTTATCAGCAGAGAAGATTGAGGGCCCCCATCGCTGTGTGTGATTTGAATGTATAGGAATGTCATGAGAAACATTTCCGGTATTTGAGCTCTTAGAGGCCATCAATATCTACGAATGTAAATCAGATTCCAATTAAGTACTAGATATACTTTAAAGATATACTCGAAAGCGAGGGGCAGACCCCCTGAGCTCCTCCAGTTACGGTTACAACGAAAAAATATAGAAATATTCTTTTCGAAATTTCGAAGTCAAAACTTTTATACATTGTAAAGCACATACAGTGAAAACCTATGAATGGTGTTGGAATGCTACTTGCAACACTAAAAACACCGGCGAAATAAAGGGAAAACAACTTGTGCTTTCAGAATAAGGACACTAAAGTATAATGCTTTAAATATTTTCACAAATTCTCGGCGTACCTGTCTTTTCACAGGATGAAGCTTCGCATGGAGGAGGTGATGGCCCTGTAGCGTGCTTAAAGTCCGTCAACCAAGCGTATGCTGGAAGCCTCGGTGTCTAGTGGGTCACTGCACCAATCTACCTTAAGACTAGATCAAACACAGTTGGAAGATTCTGAAATATAACCAAATTTCCTTCCTGCAGTCCCAAGCCTTCCGCCCCCCTTGCAAGAAACAAGCCACCAACTAGAAAATGTGTTTTCAATTTAAGTATAATCTTAAGAAATTTCTTAGCGATTTTATCATTACTTCTGCTTCTAAATGACACCAGAATGGTTAACGTACGTCCAACGCCCGACCTTACTTCGCTATTAATAGGAAATGAGCTGTGAGAATATTCAAATTTAAGTGAGATAACACATAACTTTGCTAAATTAAAGCAAAAATAATAAAGTCTTACTAATTTTGCTTTTCATTTATATTAATATAAATAATTTAATAGTTATTTCTATTTATATAAGAATAAATGTTGTAAACGCTCTTTTCTGGCATTAAAAAATTAAGATTTTATTTATTTAATCACTTTTCTTATTTATTGACAACCTCACTCCGTATTTACGTTCGCGCCTCAAAATCCGAAGTGCTGAGCAGCGGTGGACATATGAAAACCCCCATCAAAATGTTTATTATTTGAGGGTAAATGTTGAAGAACTACATCCAAAAAATATATATTTCTGGCTCACGAAAATGAATTCAGTTATTAGACAAATGAGATTTACCATAAATAAGACAAAAAAATTTAAAAACTTACGCAATATAATATTCAAACATGATGAATATGGCTTATAGATTTTGCTTCAATTTTGCTTTTTGCGGTTTCTAATTAAAAGATGAATAATATAAATACCTAGAATTATGGAAGTATTTCAGGATAACTATTCTTAGAAAAACCCGATATGCGTTTCTTTTGCTTAAATATCTATTTATTTTAGCTGCTTAATCACTACTTGTCATTTTTGAAGGATACTTATCCACTTGGATCCTGTGTCATAGGATGGGAATTTGAGATGACAAATTTAGAAGTAGAAAGTAGATTACTGAACATTCTCAATAGCAGCTTACGGTCGTTGAGTGGTGGCATGGAATTTAGATCACACTTGGAATCTGCCTTGAGGTACGGTTTCAGATTTAAGGTTGAGGTACCTCATGTATTTCCTCCTGTAACATGCCGAATTGTTAAAGAAGCGCTTATTTGACTTTTAAAATGCTTTTGCGTGTGCCTTTTAGGTTCAGCATCGATCTTAAAAATAAACAAAATTATCAATTACAATGTGTGCAGTATGTAAAATGTGCTCGATATTATATTCTTGATATTTATTGTTGTCTTTAAGAATAGGTATGCTACCAATAAAATAATATGCTTAAATTTCATATATCGACTGTGATTAGTAAAGGGGAGTTGGAACCCTAAGTCCATTAACTCTAACCTTGTTACTTCGATGTACCTTTTCTCAAAATCTGTTATAGATTCATGTTTAAAATTTTTTATACAAGTAAAGTACATCTTTCTTATTATAGTGAAATATATTACAAAAAAATGATTTTTTACAAATTTTTTTGTGTCAAAACAAAAAAATGTTAAGTTGGCCACTTCGATGTACCTTTTCTCAAAATCTATTACGGGTACATGTTTGAAATTTTTTATAGATGTAAAGTACTTTTTCATTATACTGAAATGAGCTTTTGGTTAATTTTTAATTTTTCATAAATTCGCAAAATATTTAATTAGACATACTGAAATTTTACCCTATTGTGACACAAAAAAAAATTGTAAAAAAATACAATTTTGAGTTTTTTTAAAAAAGGTTCCTTTCAGCATAATGAGAAATGCGTACTTTACTTGTATAAAAAGTTTCAAATATGAATCTGTAACAGATTTTGAGAAAAGGTTCATCGAAGTAACAGGGTTAGGGTTAACGGACTTAGGGTTCCAACTCCCCTTAAGTTTAGTTATAGAAGCGTCCCGTTTTGAAACAACACGAGGACTATTTTGGGACGGACATAGCAATTTTGAACCGCGGTCAGATGGCATGGACGGCACCTGAGATGGTACCCGCCTCTCCAAGCTTCAGCATAACACCAGATGGAGGACGTTTGACCCCTTACTTACCATTGGCGGATTTATTCTAAAGACTAATGTGGATCGAGAATTTGTGGAGTTTATCGTGTTCACGCACTTATTAACAGACAGACACACAAAAAGTTTTCCAAAAATTTCTTTTTCGGATTTAGGGAGGTCTAAAACGTAGAGATTCATTAAAATCTGGGGATCGAATTTCTTTGTTCATTGCAATACTTTTTCTTCGTACACTTCGTATATGAGAAATTAAACTGATCGAGAATTGATAATTTAGGTTTTAGTATTAATTCTGGATCGGATTGACACCCAATATAAGTGCAAATTAACCATCAAATTTTAATGTGAAAAATAAATTTCATTCAAAATATTTAACTTACTTCATTTTAATAAGAAATACAGTACAGCAAGTTATACCCAAATGCTGGGTATAGACCTCCACGAAATTATTCATTAACTTCCCAACAATTTTAACAAATTCTGATAATCACTAACGTTCCGTTTATTTAAATCGCATTCAGGTGACGAAGAAAATATCTGGGCATCACCTCGTTTCAAACTTCCTTTCCAGAATCAGGACAATTGACTCCGACTGATTCAGCATATTCCAAGCTCAAGAACATCGTGGATTTTCGACACCACTAGAGGCACTTGGACACCTCAGCCCGAAAATTTTCATATACTTTTTTAGGGTACACGTCGAAAATGTATACACACTTTAACGAAGTAATGCTCTTTATTGTTGTTAGTACTGAACTTAATCAGAGGTTTAACACACTGCTCAAAACAATAAGGATTATTGTGAGTTTGGTATGAAGCAACCATATAATCGACAACTTTTTAAACAAAAATATAATAAAAGAGGTTAAGAAGGAAAATTATAACGTTTACAAAGTTGGGAATATGCAAATTTTGTCTGTGGTGTAGAAAACTACGCGTTTTAGATAGGGAGTGAAAAGCGATCTGCAGCATTCCTTAAGTAGGAGGATATTAAAAACAATTGACACGTGTTGAATGTTTTGTAACTGTGAATACGATGTCTCAACAACATGACTTAACTGAATCGGTAGCCTGGATGGCCATAGGTTGTTTAGAGGCTGGCCAAATGCAATCCGTTGATACGCAAGCGTTAGGAGTTTCTCAAAGTGTCATTTCCAAACTATGGAATATACGTTTTAGGAAACTAGAAAGGTTCGTGGAAGATCAGGACAAGGTCGTTCGCGTGGAACAACACAAAATGAAGATCGGTATTTAACCCTAACGGCCAGAAAAAAAACCGCAATATGAACGCCACTCTATTGCAACAGCACCTTCAGAGAGAAACTGGTACCTGAGTTTCGACTCAAACTGTTCGAAACAACCGATTCCCTCATGTTGTTTTGCATGCTCGCAGACCTATGGTTTGAG
>BGPR01010468.1:37080-49404 GCA_013235015.1 Araneus ventricosus
GTTGTTGGTTTTCGACGCATTGCCGGAATATTTGTAGCACAGCTCCTGACTGTAATAGGACTGAATAATGAAAAATTTGACCGCCTTCTAGATTTAATACCCACAATGGGTTGGACAACGGGAGTTTAAAAATCCAGATATATCGTTAATTTCAATTGAATTGTTTTGAAATGTATGGAAAATTAGATTTAAGCGGAAGCCATTTTGATACCGATTCTAATTTCATCTAACGAAAACACAGCAGCTAAATCTCTGAAGAAAATATGTCCTACTCTTACCCAAATAGCATGCACATTTGCAGCAAGCTTGATTTATTTCTTGATATTTTTTTGTCATTGGAAACTTGACGTGACAAATTTGCAACAAACCTCCTGCAAAGTAAGATAGCATAATCGACCACCCCACTTACAGAACAAGTTTGCTACAAAGTTGATACGTCACACTTACACACCACGACCTAGATGCAGTTGTATATATCTGGTTTTGATCTTTGTCTCTGTTTTAAAAAACATCCGATTTTAATAGCATCTCCTAGACCGTCCTTTTTTTTATTAATTCAATAAATCAATGATAATTTGAAAAACACTAACTAGGTCTTTTTATAAAAAAGAATTACTTTTGAAAAATTCTCCATCTTTTGCTAAATATAGAACTTGCACTTTAAAGAAAACTATATATCGTCTTTTTCTTAATGTTGAAATTAAACTTAAAAAACAGTCAATGTTTGTTGAAAAATAATAACTTACTTTGTGTCCTATATTTTTAAAAGTAATTACTTTTGAATCCTGATTTCAAAATTCATTCCACTAGCAAAACGTAGTTATTAGCAAAAATCGAAAATGAAATCAAGACGACAGTTTAAAATAAAACGTGTATATGCACGATGAATTAGCGCAATCTGTGAATGGTAATGGAGGTCCAACTGGCTGAGTGGCTAAGGCGACAGGTTACGAAGCGAGTTGTCGGGGATTCGAATCCAAGGTTCGTCTGCGTTCTCTGTTTTTGCTATAGTTTGCGGTGTCAAACTTGCTGCAAACTAAAATTGCTATTTTGTATGGACAGTTTTCGCTTTTGAGTTCGATAACAGATTTCATAGATAATTAAACTCTTCTTCCGTCCTGAAGTATGTTTTATCTGCCTTAGTTGGGTCAAACGAATTAACATTGTTGAGGTTTGGAGAGTGGCGTCTGGCTCATGTATCATCCTTGTCACCATGTTTCAAAATCTCTTTTCCGTCCTAAATGAGTGCTTATGTAGCTTTAGAAAAAACACCAATCTAACTAAACTAAACAAGCATACTTTAATGAAATAATTTAAAGAACATGCCCTCTAGTCTAGGTTGCAATTTAAACACCGGGGGTAGAAAAGGGTTTCTCTACTAATGGAGTTCATTCATACTGAATGGTTACAAGTCAAAAACAACACGCCAATTTGATTTTGAAATTTGTTGTGCATTTTACTGAACTGAAAACTATGGGAATCTACAGCACATACTAGTTTAGTTTAGATTAACGTTCCGATTTGAAGCATAATGAAAGCTTTTATGTGACGGACTTCGTAATTTTGAACCATGAAACTCCATCTCCAGATCTCCGGATCACACCAGCGGGAGGGCGTCTAACCTTCGACGGGCTAGTAGTCCAGTCAACGAAGGCCAGAAATTGCTGATTAGAAAAAAAATAGTGTAATTTTGAAATTTGGCACAGTTGTTGGGGGTAGTGTCCTAAACGACATACTAAAAGTCCCCGCCTGTGGGGGATGAGCGGGGTACAGGGGTTTAAAGGGGGCGTTTCCAGTTTTTCTTAAATTTCTCTAAAACTATGGGTTCTAGTAAAAAACACTTAATTACAAAATTAAACTACATGAAATTTTCTTCAAAAAAAGTCCTACATTATTTTTGTAGCATCAATAGTGTAGAAAATACCAGGGGTATTTAAAAATTAATATTTCTAAAATTCCTTATTGTAATGGAAAAATCAATTACAAGTGCTGCATCAGCAACCCTCAAAAAAACCTCATGCCTATATAATAATCATACAAGGGTAGTATTGTATGTGTCGGAGTGGTTGGGGTACTACATCTTATGCCATTTTTTGCGTGGAGGAGAATGTGTAATAATAAAATACTCAAAGGTACTCAAAGATTTAATTCAAAATGCTTTACAGCATGCATAAATATTTTTTTAGTCTCTTTCATGAATTCATTTCAGTCTTGATTACATTTAAAACGTTATCTCATAATATAATAAAAAATAAATAACGATAAGAAAGTTTATCAAAAACTACGAAATTCCACGTATTTACTTACTGTGAACGAGTTGAGCCGTGTGCAGTCTGGAGACTGCAACATTGACTAAAACGCACACAACACGGCCTAGATCACGATTAGAGATGCATAAAGGAGCTTCCCTCGCCCTGCCGAACGGCACAGAGTAGGGGGGATGCGGGAACATTGATACACTTTTTTTTGGAAACCTAAGCAATGATTTTACTAACGGAAATATTTAGAACTAGAACTCTATATTTATACAATTGTTAATCTAATATAGGATTTCAGTCGAGTTTTGGTCATAAATGACATAATAAAATATCTATTACACTATTTCCCCCAAAAAATGTATTTGTATCAATCTGCCCCATACCAGGGGTACATGGATACACACAGAAATATAAAAAATAATGGTGGTTAACAGGTGTGGGATCAAAACAAAATGTGTTTTATCAATAAACTTTGCCTTCCAAATCAAGGTTTAAAAGTTTAATAAAGTAACAAACTTTTATTTTAATCAAAATTCAACATTTATATTGAGACTGGAAAATTGAAACAATAATGCCTCAGAAAATAATTTATCTCTACAAATAATGAAGGAGAATGTGTGTGTAAAAATACTTTGGAGGGAGCGAATGTGTACTTCGAAGCCGTTTTTGGAAATTTTAATGAATTAAAAATTAAGGAAATTTTTGCACTCTTCCTTGATGACTTACGGAAATAATATAGAAAAAAATAATTTTCCCACCATCTGAAAATTCAAAAAACTGTCGTTTCGATTATATTAAATAAGTTTCTGTACAATTTTTCTCCTATTTTAATAAATTCGTAAAAAATATTTTAAACTTAATTTACAACAATACTTTTCATATTCACAATGAAATTTAAACCGTTTTCATTGTTTAAACAAATACTTAATTGTGTCTTTCTCTTAGATAGTTCATTTTTACTTTTTTGCATTTCTGAAGACGATTTTGAAAAGTAGGCACATTGATGTACACTGAAGACTTGTATCAATGCGCCCCGGAGTCGATTGTATCAATCTGCCCCAAGAACCTTATTTACTTAAAACAAGCAGTCATGCAAAATTAACGTTAAAATCCTTCAAAACTTAATATAGTTCAGAAAAATAAATAATTTTTCCTATTGGAGCAGATTTCCTGGCAGGAAAACGTAATTAGTTAAAGAAATAACACAACACGTACTTAGAGTAAAATTTACTTTGACTAGAAGATTAGCGGTTTGATTCCCTTGTAAATTAACTTTTGACTTAACATGGACGAAAAATATACCGTGTGATTAGGGTTACAGTGGCATATATATGAGGGGATGTGAACATATTGAGCCATTCCAATCACCAAAATTTATGGACTGTATCAATGCTCCCGAGTGCCAATCTACCCTAACTCCCTCTAAGTGAAAAACGATAGCTGAGTCAGTTCGGATACTGAGGTCGGAGTAGTAACGGCCATCACCTGCCACGTCACGGATCCTCTTAAAGGAGGTACTCATCGTCATCGGTGGAGGGTAATCCTGCTTGCTAATCCGTCAGCTTCTCTTCCCCGTATTCGTGGTGCCCCTGCGGGAGATTCACGATTTGAAAATTTGGGACATTCTGGAGGTTTAGGGGTAGAGATAGACTCTTCCGCGAAAACAAAATTCTTTCAACTACGCTCGGCAACGAAATAAAATTCGCGTGGCGTCTGTCAGACGCTCGCGATCTCTTCAGGGTTAAAGTTCGTCCCTTGTCAAAATATACTGCTTGTTCAAATATTTTCAGAAAATGTTTGTAAAATTCCATTACAATCAAAATTAGAATCGCACTGAATTTAAATGCACCTTTTAATTTTTACAACTAATTTTAGTTAAGAGTTTACAGTTTATACTAAGCAGGAAATCTTTAGTTAAAACTTTCGACATTTTAAAAATAGAACGAAGCATGAACTTGAAATTATTTTTTTAAAAAAATAACCACGTAGTCATGATCAGTGGTGCCTGAAGTAATTAAATGAGGTTTTGAAGTTAAATGCCGTGATTGGAATTTCTTTGTAGAACAAAATAAGAGATGCGTGTTCACTTCTGACAGTCAGAAAAAAAATGTAGGCAGAGATGAACTGAGAAATAATTCATCACGGAGAAAAACTTTAGATTCTGATCTATATGACAGCTGATCTGCACACACATATATTGTTAGGAAACTAATTACTTTAGCTAAGACAGTGATTTTTATTTTTATAAAAGCTCATTAAGTCGATCTGGTTTCATGCTGCAAAAATAAAAGTTATCTTCCCTAATTTGGGCATCTCAACTGATCTCTGCCTTGCATATCTTAATTTATGTTAAGTACTTTTCATGAAAATTGGCAGAAAATTTTGAGATAAGAATCGAAAGCTTGGAGCAGTTAATATCTGCCAATCGGATCGACCTAAAAAATTGAAAAGCAACAGATAAGGCACTTTGATTATGAATATTTATTCAATATTTCCAACTAAGTCCTTGCTTCATACATTAAGTTGTTATGGGTTATCTTTCAGGAACATTTTTAATAATTTATCCATGCAACTTTAAATCATTTTATTCCTATTGCATTGAATTATAAACATGTGGTACCCACCCTCACACTTACTTTGAATAGAATTTGTAACCCCTTACCAGTGAAATTTTCTGTACAGTCTAATTAGAAGCACCCGTTTTGTTCTGGAAATATGGTGTCATACTGATTCCACCAAAAGCCCATAGAGCATTTTAGATATTAACGCATTAACATCCAAATTAATTTAAAGCATAGAATTCAATAAATTTCTATGAAATCATGCTTAAAACACCAAGATTAAGTTAACTGTGAAGTAAAATTAGAAGCGGAGGGAAAAAGTGTATTTTTTATTTTTTTAGAAAAAATATAAAAAAATGGGTAAAAAATTATTTCAAACTTTTTTTACATAAATATTAAAGATTTTTAAAATAAAGTAAAATATTTAAAAGTAAAAATTAGATGTTAACCAAAGGAAACTGTTAAGTAAAGGAAAAATCAAAAATTTCAAAATGGCTGAAATAAAAAATTTCAAAACTTCAAAATCTGGCTAACTTGTGGTCTATGCCTGTTGAAAACTGTTTAGAAATTTGGTAATACAAAGTAAAAATTTCAAACTTCAAAATCTGCCTAACTTGCGGTATATGCCTGAAAACTGTTTAGAAAGTTGGTAATACCTATTGGCCCATGGAAAATCTAGAAAGAGACAATGGAATGCATCTGTTTTACCAGAAGTGAAACTGTCCTATAAATAGGACGCAGGGCGTTAACGGGTTAATGGATTCCTGCATTTTACAAATCGAATATACAAAGTCATGAATGACTGAATTTTAATTTATAAGATTAAAGATGCCATAATGATGCATGCAAAAAATCAAAATTTCAAATGGTTGAAATCACAAATTTTAAATGGCTGAAATCAAAAATTCAAAACATCAAAATCTGGGCTAACTTGTGGTATTCCACGGAAGTGAAACTGTCCTATAAATAGGACGCAAGGCGTTAACGGGTTAATGGATTCCTGGTCATTTTACAAATCGAATGATAACGTCTATGAATGACTGAATTTTAGCTTATAAGAGTAAAGATGCCATAATTAGATTCACGAACTGAGCTCCGGCTGCACTGTTCAAGGGTTAATCTTCCAACCTCAAACGAAATTTTACTTTTTCTGCACAAAAACGCTGCAACTTTTATTCGCTCTTACTATTCAGCACAACAACCCTTTGATTTTAAAAGGGGACCTCTGCAGACTCGGTCAAAATTACTTTTTTGCGTTTTCGATTTTATGAAGGTAGTTGCATCGTTTTGTGTAAAACCTGAAATTCTGCCATTCACAGTTATTTCGGAGTAAAGCACCAAAGTTTCGTATGATGTTAAAGGTAACTTCTGCTCAGAAGACCCCTTTTAACATCATTTTTGCTGTTCATCGCCAGATGACTAGTATACATATTACAAGAAAAAATGATTGACAAATTAATTCTTCGGAGAAACATGGCAAAAGAACAAAAATTAACGACTGAAATTTCTGAAAATTAATCCATTTTGTCATTTAAAGTATATTAGCTCTAACTCCCTTGAAAACAGAAATAAATTTAACATTGCCCACTGATTCTGTGAGGACCACGAGAACAATTAGGACTAGAGAACTGGATGATATTGGAAAAGCTATAAAATACATTCCAGAAGAACACCCTTTTGACAAGAGTTTAGTTATATTAACGTCCCGTTTTGAAGCAACACGAGGGCTGTTTTTGGGACTGACCTCGTAATTTTGAGCCACGGTCAGATGACTAGGACGACACCCCTCTCCAAACTTCCTCGTCACACCGGCGGGAGGGCGGTTGGCCACTACGTATGATTTAGCGTGCAACGGGCCCCACACAGGGCGGATCTTCTGTGGAATTGGATTTCGAGCCTGGAATCCTCCGGCCTCACGTCCGAGTCCCTACCACTAGGCCATCGTGGCCCTCTTGTGACAAGAAATCCAAGCCTACCCACGAGGATCTTTAATTGACCCTCAAGAGGACAAAAATTCATTTACACCACTTCTTTATTATTAATCTTTTTAATCTGACATTTGCTTAAAAAACTAGTAAATTTCACATTTCATTTTGTTTATTTGAGTTTAAATTTAAATTTATTTGCAAATAAACACATTTTAAATTTTATTTCATTTTAATTGATATTTGTAATCGTTTATTATCGTTTCTCCCTGAGTTTTTTTTAAAATCTGCATTTTACTTAAAAACGAGTATCTTTTAAATTTTAAATTTATTTGAGTTTCACTGATATTCTAGGCATTATAATCATGTTTCCTGATTTTTTTTGCTTCAAATTTGAATTTTTCTTAAAAGCGAATAATCTTAAAATTTATTTCATCTCTTTTAAATTTAAGTTTACTTGCAAATAAATTAATTTCGGATTTCATTTCCGTTTCCTTGAAGTCTCTATCTTCTACTTATTTTCCCTTGATTTTTTTTCGCTTTTAAACCTGACTGTTATTTAAAAGCGAAGAACTTCAAAATTTTATTTTCTTTTGAATCTTTAAATTTAAATTTACTCACAAATAAATAAATTTTTAATTTTAGTTAAGTTTCATTGATATTCCTGGTTTATAATAATTTATTCCCTGAAATTCTGAAACCTTCATACTGTTTGATGTTAAAAGGGGACTTCTGCAAAATGTAAATTTGAATTTTTGTAAAAATTAATAATTTAATATTTTTTGGTTGTCATCATTAGGTTCATTTTCTACTGTAAAACACATTAGAGATAGCTTGGACCGGTATTTCGATGTTGTTTAGAGCCCATTCCTTTCTTTGTCCTCCTGTAAAATTTAAAAAAATGTCAGAAGTCACCTTTTAAAATCAATAGATTCACATTTAAGACAAGACGACAGAATCATTCGCTTGACTAATATCCTTTTTAATGTCAACAACAAAATTTGATATTGTATGATTTAAATAAGTTTGAACACTTTTGCAATGAACTGAATTGTTATTTATATCTAAAACTGTGTTAGTGTCACTCACCAGATCTAACGGAATAATGGAGACTCGATTTCTAGTGTAGGGAAAGGTGCTGTACATCAGCCACTTTATTTTCAATTGAAAAAAGTGGTCAAATCAAGTCTCAAACCGAAAATTTTGGGTGCTTTAGAAACATCAGGAAATCAGCTTTATAAATCCCTTTAGTATTCCCTCCAGTAGAAATGTCCTCCGTAGAAATGTAAAATTAAAAAAAAAAAAACAGAATTTTCATTTTTGGCCAAGCTACAATACTACGTTGTACCTTGGCCACCCTATGGTATATTTTGGCCAGGCAACAAAATGTGACATTATCACGCGTGAATTTGGTAGAACATTAAACTTTTCAAAATAATTTCACGATATTCAGCTGTATATGATAGATGAACTATATCACAACTGAAAAAGGATGTTGTTTTTCTTAAAAATATGTAGATAACTAGTTAAAACTTTTGTTTGCGCAATAGCAAGCTATATATTAAAATTATTCGGACTAGTAACAAAACTACCAGTCTTAAAAAGAAAAATCACAGTGTATCTACTAGCCGCCTTCGGCGACCACCTTGCCGAGAATACTGTTCTGTTTTATTCATCTGAATCAGTGATGCATAATTTTGTATTCATAGTTCCCTTAAAAAAGTTTTTTACCTCCCGATTTACCTAATCTAAGCTAATCTAAGAGCTTAATATTTACAGCTTTCTAAAAAAATTATGCATAAAAAGTAAGTAAAATCAATTACGCTTTTACCAAAGAATATGAAAAAATAAGCAGAACCTTCATTCCTTATCTTTCAACAATAGAAGAGAAACACATAATTCAATATTTATAAAAGCAATGAAGACGGTTTGAGTTGAATGCAACAAACAAAAGCATTGTTGTAAATTATACATAAAATTTTTTAAAAAATTTCTAAAATTAGAAAAAAAATTGGACGTTTATTTCGTTGACATCATTTAAAAGATAATTTTTGAATTTTGAAGAGTTGTAAGAATTTATTTTGTGCTATAATATTTTTGAAATTTACCGCCAATAAACGCAAGAATTTTGCTAAATTTTTGATCCAATGAAATTCTAATTAAATTTTCGAAACAATCTCTCCACGGTAAACATTCACACCCTCCAAGGTATATTTGTGCCAAATCTTGCAGCTCTAGGTCCAGCCGTCTGGCCTGTAGAAGGCCTAGACACACAGAGAAACACGGACACACGCAATTCTCCTTTATTAGTAGTAGAGTTAATGGAGCAACAAAACAAATTGTTTATATAAATTTTCTTTAAATAATTCTCCGAACTAGGAAATAAAACTAAACTAATAAATGTTATAAAATGAAACTGGAAACTTATATTAGCCTCGGCGATATATTAACGGTGCAGGCAAAATCATGACAATATCTATGACTTTTATATTGAAAACATATTCAAAATCTGGCTATGGAAATACATTTTCTTTCTGTGTTATGAATTTCACTACAACTTTTTCATATTGCAGGCCATTAACCATCCGAATAATGATATATGTGCTTATTTAAGACAAAAATTTATCTAAAACCCACTTTTTGATGTTGATACAATACTCATCTATGCCGTTTACAGGTGGCCAAGGTACAATACTATGCACTTGGCCAAGGTACATCACCTCCTCTCATATTATTTAATTTACTCTCAGGTAATTATTCATTGTATTAATAATAAAAGGTCCTTTCAATGTATGTGTCAGTTATGGAACTAAAAGGGGAATAAGTGAAAAATAAAAAAAAAGTATTTTTCTGGAAAACAGGTGGAAAATTTAACTACTCCAGAAACTTACGCCGGCATCCGAAAAATTGTTTCTTCATGTCAGTTGAAATCTTTAAACACGAGATGACCACGTGTCAGGTGACAGTGTTTCCACTCTAAACTAAACGTTTTGGGTGGGGAAACAAAATTTCTTTATATTCTCGTTTTGATATATCGACAATTGGCCGAGGTACAACCCTACAAGGTTCAGCACCTTCCCCTACCCGAGAGAAGACAGTTGAACAGCGTATGAATAAATTTTTTTAATTTTTATCGCATCTGCTATGGGGACATGACGGGGAATTTTCTTTTTTAAAAATAATTTTAAAAAAAAGAATTAGGAGAATTCTCAAGTGATTTTCAAAAATTTCTAATATTTCGAACTTTTAAATCCAGATTCAAAAATTTGTTTATAAAATTGACATTTAAAAGTTTTTTGTTTCTTAAGGCTCAAATTTTTGATGAATCAACTTTTTTTAAAGTTTTCCCTCATAATTTTTTTTAAAATCTCGGAACTCTAGTCCGATACATCGTAGCATGATAATGTTTCAGGCTTCATTCGTCTCTGTCTTTTCTTCGTCTGGCTTGATTGCATAATTCGTTGCATTCTGCGCAGATCACCGAATTCATTACATAAAGAATTCCAGCCAAAATCATTATCAAGTTCATAAAAGCGAAGGTGAAAATTCTGCTTTGGAATTAATGTCCAAATAAAGCAATTTTTTAAATCATAATTTTAATATTCTTAAAAACACGCTAGTGAAAGATATGATGAAACAATAAAATGGTTTGAATTTCATTACAACAATAAAGAGCAATATTACAAAGTGTGTTTAAAATTAATTTTGAAAATTTTTCTGAAATTAAAGAAAAAATTACACGGAACTAAAATTGGCGCCACTGGACAGCTAGTGTTTTGAATTTTAAAGTATTGTAAAAATGAATTCTGTGTGACAATATGCTCCGAAATTATTAAGGAAAACTTTCAAATTTCGGTTATTTTTTAATTAATTAAAAATTAAATCAAAATTTTGAACACCATTTCTTAGTGAGCACCTACTACCCAAGAAGTAACTACGTGAAAAAATTTGATAGCTCTGGATCGAACGATCTGCCCTTAGAGCGTTGCATTTTGTGCGCAATGCAGCGATTTTTTACATCATACAATTTACGTCATAATAACAAAACATTCGCCCACTTCAATTCAATGCACGATGGCTAATGATTTTTATTCTTAAAATCTTTTTTTGAAACTAAATTTTATTGGCGTATTTATTATGATTTTTCAAAAAAAATTGCGGGTAGTCTTTCTTTTCTTTTGGCATCTTTAGGGTCACGATAGGTTAATTTTTGGATGAAAGTCAAGCCACTTACAGAAAAAGATCCCATTTTTTTTTATCCCTTTCTGAAGGTGACCCTTTATAACGTCTGCAAGGTCGTATTCTTTCATACTTTTTCCAACAGAACATTTTATAAAATTTGCTTAGTTTTCCTTTTCATATAAAATATTCCTAACTTGAGATATTACGAGTTCTACGGAATATTTGTATCGAATTATAACGTTTATGAATGACTTAAATTCATCTTGTAAATTTTAAAAGACAATAATTCAACACCGAAAGGACGGACGACACGATGGTTAAGAGCTTAAAGATGATAATTTAGGAACATAAAGAAGTCAATTAATTAAATAAGGCTTTGCGTATGTCTTCTTTATTAAACACTTTTATTTAGATTGGCTAGTTTCGTGTTTGTAAAGATGAAATTTTGTGATCACTTTTTCATTCACTTCCTAATGACCTTGACGTCTGAAATTTTGTATACTTATGTATTATCGATGATATTACACATTTTAATATTTTCAGAATTTATTTGCCAGTTAACCATGAATTAAATTGCATTTTGCTTCCGTACATGTGGCGCCACCTGGGAGTGAATTTGAAAAAAAAAGATCTCAAGGTGAAAAAAGTAGAAAATAATTAAAACAAAAAAATATATCTGCTTCTTAATTCACTAATAAAAAGGTGCTTTTAAAATCTGTTTTTAATTAAATTTATTTGTTTCTGGTTCATAAAGCCATCGAACAATTCTGATATTTACGGAAAAAATCAAAACTTATAGAATTAAATTTATTTCCCAAAATAAGTTCTTGAGATAAGATTCTAAAATAATTCGTTAAGCTCTTCATTAAATAGTGATTAATTCATTCCATATAATTACTTACTCCAAAAAATCTTTTTCCTTTCCTTTTTCCGATAAGATATTCTAGACATCGATAACAAAAACCCACAAATCCATCCCAGGATATCCGAAAAATTGCACATAATTGCAAGCAGTTTCCCTTTACAAACAGAAGATATGTGCTGTTTAGTCCTAGCAAATCCTTTTACACAACAGACCGGCATCATTCGGTGCAATTTTGAGATGTGAAGGAGAGGAAATCATCTTTCAAAACTAATCCTTTCCTTTATTGAAGATAAACACGATTAGTTATCTGATTTTTTTTCCCCTTTGAGTCCGGAATGATGTATTTATAACTGTGAAAGGAAAAAAACCTCTCCGTACCCACTATCCGGAGAGGAAAACCTGAAGGTGGGAGAAAGTTCAGCTAAAGGGTACTCGTATATAAAGAACAGTTTCCACTTTCATTTTCATTCAATTATTTGATTTCGTATTTTAAAATCATTCATCCACTTTGGATAATTCCACCCAAGACAAAT
>BGPR01010469.1:0-52417 GCA_013235015.1 Araneus ventricosus
TTAACTCTGTTTCTCATTTTTATTTATTTATTTTTTTGTAAATAATTGTTTAAGGCAAACAAACGATTTTTGAAATTCTGAGGTGGTTTTGTTTTTAATTCACTTGATCAATTAGTGTGTTTTTAGTGTAAAAGTTGTTAATAAACCTTTATTAACCATCAATTTTACAAAATTTTATTCATATTTGCGGAAAAAAAATCCTTTCCGGTAAAGCTTGCACAAGAAGAGTCGCGTGGCACTGCAGAATTTTAGATAAACAGTCAAAAACCAATTTCAATTTAAGCCCTTAGCGTCCGAGGAAATAGTAACTTTCAGGTCTCAGATATCTAAAATAAAAGAACTCAACTGACTCCTTATAATGCAAAAATGGTGTCAATCCATTCAACGTC
Source organism: Araneus ventricosus (assembly GCA_013235015.1). Lineage (NCBI taxonomy): Eukaryota > Metazoa > Arthropoda > Arachnida > Araneae > Araneidae > Araneus > Araneus ventricosus. Next base: position 390 of record BGPR01010469.1, read on the forward strand.
ACGATTACGAAATGGAAGTAACTGCGTACATAATCTAAATATGTAACTAAATGTTGCGCTGCTTGCACCTGCCGTCTACGCTGTGTTATGGCTCTGTGTTTACTTTTTCTGAAACATTTTTGAGACGAAAACATTCTGTTTGGCTTTTGGATATTATAATGCGAAAAAGAAAGACGATTGCTCTACAAAGACGTTTTATAGACGATTTATAGACAAAGACGTTCTTCTTAGCATTCCTAATTTATTAAAAGAATGGACTGAAAATTCGAAGGGAAACGTTTTAAGCGTACATCAAACTATGTACTGTGTTCTTTTATGCTTAAAGATTTTAAAAATCTATAAATTCTAATAAATAATTTGAGTAGAACAAATCAAATAACTTATTAATTTAAAAATGTCAATAGAATTTAGATTAGACTTTTGCGAATCATGCTAACGAATACGATTGATTCTGACATAAATAAAAAAAATTAAGTAAATGAGACCAAATTTAAAAACTGCAATCTTCCCCCTCCAAAAAATGTTAATTTAAGTTCTAATGTAAGAAGTAGAATTTATCAAATAGAATAGAGGTAGAAAGAAAATATAAGAAATTAATAGTTAATTCAAATAGCAAGCGCAATGGATTCGAAACTTAAATTGATGCAGAAAGCTTTACGTTAATTATGTGAGTATTAATAGACCCCATTGCTTGTTCATGATGATAATAATCATGATAATAATAAAAGCAAGATAAAAAGAACAAAACAGTATCACACGTAATTTAATACTAAATTTACAATTTCTGTGTTACATGTATTGATATGATTTTTTTTCAGTGTATATTGAGAGTACTGACAAAAAAATTCATTATAAAGTTCAATATTCAGAGATTATTATTTAGAGAACATTAGAGCATAAAAATAAACTTGTACAAATGGGAAAAAATTGAAAGTTATAAAAATGGTAAAAAATATTATACTTCGGGATTATTACGGGACAAAATAACTGAAACTGATTGTTTCTCTGATTTTTAATGAAAAAACTACGATTATATAAAATATTATAATACACGAAATCCTTTTATGATCGTAAACGTTTTTTAATTAAAATGAAAATATCAATTGAACCAGAAGAATTTTAAAAAGCGTCGATAGTTAATTTTCTTTATAAATATTAATTATATAGATAATTCAAATTTTCTTAACACATACTGAAGTATAAGAAAGGTTTGAATGAATATTTTGGAACAATTAATTAAATAGTTAATATTTCATTAATTGAAAGCATAGAAATAAATCAAATAAATAATTGTTCCTAATATAAATTGTTTAACTTCGTTGTGAATCATCTACTTTTAAAATTTTCTTTTAGTGTTCTTGCAGAATTCTGCTAATGTATTATGGCAGCAGTTCTTCGTATTATTCTTGTTCTTCAACAATAAAAAATATTAATACAAATTGTGTATAAAATTAACTTTGAAAAATTTTTAAAAGGAGAGAAAAAAATTGTACGGAAATGAAATTTGTGCACTAATAAGCTAATTTTCTGAAATTCAATAAGGTGTAAAATTAGTTTCGCCGAATTTTTTAAATTTTTTTATAAACTGAAATTTTAACCAACTTTTGGGCTTGAAAAGTTGACAGTGATCTTTCTCTTGCCTTAAATAATAAGTGTGAAAAGTTTGGTTGGAATCGGTTCAGTGGTTTAAGAGGAGATGTGGAATATACACACACATGCATAATCAAAATGTCTTTTATTTATATAAAGATCTCGCCGTCTTTTCTAAACTAAGTTTACAAATTCATAAAATTATATCAAAGTAACACAAAATGAGAGGTACTTCCTTAAAAGTCTTGCTAAACCAAAATAAGTCTTGAAAATTAAATATTTTTTTAATGCAAAGTCATGATTTTTTTTAGTTTGAGGTATAATCTTTAAGTCAACTCCACACTTAGGCAGACTTCTGAGAGTTTCAGTAATGAATGGTAAAAATATACTGCATCAGCCATTGAATAATAAATTTTGAAAAAATTAGTAAAATTAAAGAAAAAATTGCACGAAAATAATAAATAGATAAAGAAATATTTACAAAATAAACAGAAATATCGGAAAAATAAAGACAGAGTAGTTCAAAGTCTCACCGTTGCCTAGTAACGGAGAATCTATAAATTTCATTCAAAATCGTCTGCGTCAATTCAATCATTTAATTAATTAAATTTTGAAAAATTAGTAAAAATAGTAGAAATAATCGCACAAATTTGAAATTGGTATCATTGGAAAGGAAAAGTTTTGAACTTTAAGATGGTATAAAAATATTTGTTGGGAATTACCAATTTTAGTATACATGTATTATACATATTATTGAAAGTAAGAAATACCAAATACAAAAATAAATTTATGATTGAATTTTAAATAACTTTTTGTTGGTGTATGGCTTACTATAATTTTGGATTTGTAATGTTATTTTGAGAATTTTTTAACAAAACTGAAATTATAGAGCTAACCATGTATCAATTTCAATACTTTTAAAGAATACTTCTTACTTTAAAAGATTAACGACTCAAAAATACAAAACTCAGTAAGAGCTTGAGTTTACTAGATAACTAGTCAGTTGTTGAGTTTACTAGATGGTATGTCAATAATTACTACTGCATCCAAATCATCTAACAATTCCTTTCCAATAGATATCAATATACAGAGAATTCTAAGTTCTCTTCAGACAATGAATTTCTAAATCTGTTCTTTATCTTTAGCTTTGAAAAACAGAATTCACTAATATCATCAGATCATTCATTACGAATACTAATATTATTACAAACATGCTGTAATATCTCGAAAATGGATTTCACTCCTTACAAATAAAGTTCTTTTAGTATATTTTCAATCGATTCAGGCCTATTAAGAACAGGAAAACGAACATCCTGAGTAAAAGAATAAAAACACGCATAATGGCCGGCATAATATAGAAATCCAACTTAACCATAATCGGGACTCTCAGTTACACTAAATCTAAATAATGATATTATTCCAACTAAATTCTAATGAATAGAAAGACTCTTGGATAATTAGTATTTATTAGTTATTAAGCGGTTACTCTTAGCATTGGGATTATAATCCCTCACACGCTTTGTTTACAAATCCCTTTGATAAAAGAATGAGTGTATGGATATACTAATATTTAATCATATTCGATGGCGATCTTAGCAAAACGGTTTGCAAGCTCCATAGAGAAGAAGCATTTCGTCTCTGCGACGAGATCATTCCCTGGCTTTCCAGTATATTTTGACCCAGATTAAGACTGACAAGACTTTGAATGCAGAAATTTAATTTTGACATCCTACATATTTGTATTTGATTTTAGTACTTTTTAATGTAGAGATGGAAAACAAACTGTCAGTGATGATTTTTATTTTGACGTCGTTCTTCAAGGTCCACCCTACCCTAAAATTAAATTCTAATAGTTAGCTCTACAAAGCAGGATTAAATGAGTTAAATGATTTTTAAAGATACACACCAAGAATTCAAAGTTGCCACCAGGTCTAATACCAATAAATTTCTCACCCACAGGGTTAAAATCAATTTCCCGAGTAAAATAACGAAAATATTATGAAAAATGTTTGATTTTAACTTCTTTCGGTTAAATTTTTCTTATACGATTTTAGCGACAACGCGTGAAGGAGAAATGTTGTCCATTAGTAGGGCATTTTTGTAAGAGTGAGGGAAGAAAATTATTTTAATGATTATTAGTTTAGTGATTTGCAGTAATAATATTTTCGTAATTTGTCATTAAATTTATATCATTACAAAAATAATTTTTTGAATTTCTAAAATAATGAAAAATCATTCTTTTGAAATTAGTTTTGAAAGATATCACGGGAAAACAACAAATTCTTGCTCAATTTTTAATAACTGAAATTTTAATTAACTTCAGAACTTTGAAAAGTTGACAGTGATTCTACCTTTGTTTTGAAGAGCACATGTCAAAAATTTCATCAAGTTCGGACAAAAACTTTAGATTTCTATAAAAGACGAATAATTCCTCTTTACATATAAAGAACTAAACTTTTGTACTCAATCAATTTCAAACAAGACAGTTGAAAACAAGAAAATTATAAGTTATAGCTACATTTTTTTAAGCAAAAAAATCTAACACGAAGTACCATAGTGCTATTTCTATGTTTTACTTCTGATCATGCTTTTGTATGCAAATGTCAACAAATAATAAAAAAGAATGTATGTGTAGGTTGTTGTCTGTCTGTTGATGTTCTACAATCCGTTGAATCTAGGGCCACCAAATTTGGTACAAACATACTACAAGAGCGTAAGAATATGCATCTCGGAAAGTTTTTAAATTTTAATTACTTAAACATTAAGCAAGAATTTGGAATTTTTTCAACTATAACTCAAAAAATTTTATCACATAAAAATAATTTTTGCATATTATTAAATTTCAAAATTTTTATCTTTCAATATGATGCCAGTTTAGTTGTGCAATTTTTTCCTTAATTTTGCAATTTTAAAAAAATATTTTTAAGCCTAATATTTAACAATACTTTGAAATATTGTAATGAAAGTCAATCAACTTTCATTGCATCAAATCAATAAATCTTATATTCGTCTTCTGATAAAAAAGAAGCATGATATAAAATTTTATTTTCATTTTACGATAAAAAAACTTTCTTTAATGCAATAAAAGTTTTTTAGTCTAATTTTTTCTTTCCTAATTACTTCAAATAAATTTACTTTTTAGACATATTTACAATATTATTATGATAGATTTAATTTTTAGCAATGATCTTAAAAGTCATCTTTCCTATTACGAGAAGAAAATTTTTCCTGGAGATTATATTATTCATTTTGTGTTTAATTAGGTCAAATATTCACTCTATAATTAGCTTAATAAAGTGTAATAATTGTAATTTAAATTAGAATTATGCTTGACCAAAATCAACAAATAACTTCATTGACTCTCAAGACTTTTAGCCTTTTTTATCTGTTAAATGTAAAAACCCAAGTAATTAATTTCATCAGATGCGAAACATACTACATCAAAATTCAGTTCAAATATTAATACATTCCCTGTCTACAGTTTTTTAACTTTTTTAACTAATTTTTTTCTTGGTCTTTTGTAACAATTAATGGTTTCAGCTCATCAAAAATTAAATAAGTTGGTGAATTTAAAGTTGGTTGGCGTAATTTAATCAATACAGTTAATAAGATGAATTATTCAGATATTCGCCGAAGGCTGTCAGTATTTAATACTAGAAAAGCAATGTAAAGATAGGGAAAAATTGAGTTCGCCTCTCTAAGTGCTTTTCTCCTTTTGTAAGACATGCATGTTCTACTCTCTCTCTTTGTTGACTGAAAACAGGAATACCACTCCCCACACCCGAATTATTTGTCACGAAGGAAAGGATCCTTTAACATAACCGAAGAAGCCCTCTCATAGACCCCCCCCCACCTCCAAGGAAAGGCAAGTGTCCCCTTTTCACCGATGCCATTTGGTCAAATTACATGATTCCCCCTCCCCTTGTAACAGTTTCAGCGGTCCGAAGTAGACTATTTTCTTTGTTCGCTTGTACGTCAGTTTTACAAATGTAAAAAGCACTAACAACAAAAAAGTATGTTATTCAGACATTTCCAAGGACCGCACCCTTCCTGCTCAGAGGGGTCATCTCTTCCGTCTTACCGGGGGTGATATGAGTTGTCAATGCGTCCCGACCCTGCACAGAAGAGATTGAGCGAGGAACATAAAACTACTTGCTATTTTGTTTGCTTTAGAAAAGACGCAGGAATTTCTCTAGAAAAAAAATTCTTCCCTTTCTCTCTCTTTCACATACACATATCCTGGGGGCCCATATCATCTTATGTTTAAGGGGTCCACTTGCCATCGGGCAAGCTGGCAACCTGTCCTGACCGCCGCTGCTCGTAAATTCCGTACATTTGCTATTTTTGTTCTTTTTTTCATCATATCATATTCTAAGTACTCATTAGATATATAGAAACATTATCTAGTGACTATTTAAGATTTAACCTTTTCCTTGCAGATGGTACAGATGCTGTATATAGATGCAATACCTCTTGTTAGCGAACTTGTACAACAGCTGTACAAGTAAAAGATTAGGATTTCACTTCCGCTTCCCCTTCAACTAACCTCTTTACTTTAATCACTTAATCAAGCGTTTTGCTTCTCAGTCCTATTCAGTCATCCCATGTGTCATGCGAAGTTTCATTATTAAGGAGGGGGGAAAAAGGATAGGAACTCGGGAAACCGAAGAAAACCGTTGACCCGATAACTAGAGAACAAGAGAAAGCAATTTTCCGCTTCTGCGTGTTCTTCTAGCCCACAAGCTAAAGAGCATACTAATATAAACTCAAAAACTGAAATGTTTATGGAAGAGTTTTCTGGTTTGCTTATTTACATTAAAAATCTGAGCTTCCGCTTTGAAGGTTCCATTGACTTAGCATTACACAAGGGAATGACTTTTGATTTGATTTGAAAGATTGGGGAATTTTCAGCAACAAAGGCTATTAACCCCTATTCATTCCAAAGTTCTTTTCAATCCGTAATCAAAAAAGAAATGAAAATTGCCATCAAAAGACAGGTTAAAATTATTGCCGATCTGACTGGGTCAAGAGAAGAGAAAAAAAATAATAGCACCCTCCTAGAACGGCCTCCATATTCTTTTAGGGGGAATGACTTAGGTGCGACATTTTAATATTGACAGACAATGCAGAAAACTTGTCCATAAGAGGTTACTTTAAAGAATAATATATTGAATGAATAGTATTAGATGATTTAGGAATCTAAAATTGCCTGTTCTTAAACAGGTTTTAGCGCCACAGGGGGGAACGGGCCCCCCCCCCCGGGGGGGAAAATTTTTTTAGCCGGGGGGGAAATTTTTGTGCGGGGTATTCAACTGTAGTTGATAAATAATAATCTGGCGAAAATTTGAGACCAATTTCATTACACTCGTCCCCCCCTGGCGGGCAAATCGCCCCCCCCCCGTCGGGCAAACTCTAGCGCCATTCCTGTTCTTAAACCTTAAAAAATTACAGAATGTTGCGTAGCAGAGCATTTTTGTATTTCTACTGTCAAAAAAATGGCAAAGTGGCTAGTGAAAATGTGCAAGGATCTAGGTTTTTCAACTGACATAGAGAACGGTGTTCATCTTGATGAATTGAAGATTTTTTCTTAAAGTATAATTACACTAAATTTAAGTTTAATTGGTAAGGCAAGTACTAATTATTCTAATATTTTTGTGTAAATCGTCATCCTTGCGTTTCTTCCCATTCTTTCAGCTTAGCCAAATCTGAAATTTTCACCATTATATCAGCTTTATACCAATTTTTAACTACTATAAATTGTTATTAACATCAAAAAATTTGATTTTTGAGCATATTTGTACTAGAAATCATTCATCATCTATTTCTGCCTGTAATTTCTTATAGTTACTTTAAGTGAGCACGAAATAATGGTTGTCCCAAATCCCTCAAGCCAACAGCACCTGTAACAATACTACAGAGTTCTTTGTTAGATAATCAAAAAATAAATTGGATTTTGATTGCTAAATATCTGTTTCTCTGTCTTTCTACACTTTTACGAACGAATTTAAATAATTTTCATTGTGCATCGTTGTTGCTACTTCTACTTTTACTACTGAGAAAGTCGTCGTGTGAATTGAAAAACTGCTATTTTGAAATCAATCATGAATGTTCTGGAGCGCAGACAGTAGTTTAGATCATACATAATTTTAGATACGTTTATCATTGTTTATAAATGAGAAACACTTAAATTCTTTGTAAAACATGCCAGGAAATCATTAATCATTAAAAAAAAGTCATGATCAGAGATCATTCGCCAATTTTTCAGGCTTTTTTGGGGACTGTTTTCACTTGGGGTCTTACAGCAGCTGGAGCTGCTTTAGTATTTTGTTTTTCGTCAACTCAGGTACATTGATGGTTTTTACGACTTCTTTTTTTATTTTACTACTTATTTAGTTATATCTTCTCATCTCGTACGGGTATTAGTTTCTTTTTGTGTAACATCTAAGCACTGTACTGTGTCAAGTTCATTTAACAGGAACGTGAGGGAAAAAAAACATTCCCATATGACTTTCTTTATGTATATGTTAATGGCATTGCTATCTTCAGTTTTGTTGTTTCAATAATTAATTTCATGGTATTCTGTAAGTTACTGAAAATAAAATTATTCCTGTTTTATACAGTTTAATGTTAAAATGAATTATACTTGAAACTTAAACTCTTTTTCTTATTTTGGTGAAATATCTTGTTTGTTTTATAAATTAAGGTACTTACACAAGAAGTATATTATCTATTATTATTGTTATTTTAATTAAAAATAAATCAATTTTGTTAAACTATCTATTGATAATGAGTTGAATTCTTGAATTGATTCTTTTAATTTTATTTTACTTTTTTTAATACATTTAAAAAAAATATTTTTTTCCTTTAAAGAAATATATATATATATATATATTTGCTGATAATAAATGAAATTAATGGATTAACTAATGATTGAAATTAATATAAAATTTCTAAATCAATCATAATGGCATTATATTTTGCATTTTTCCATGCATATTATTTAGATTTATTTGCAGTGCCTTTTATGTTAGTAAGTTTTAAAAAAATATTATATTTTTCTATGATTTCTTTGAAATAAGGTATTTTAATTTTATAAAATCATATTTTTCAATTACCTATTCTACTTATGTATATTTTTTATAAAATTATTTCAGAAAATTGAAATGTTTTACCTATTTTGTTTAGATTAGATACCTTAATTCTTTATACAGCATGTTGTGAATCTAAATGCTTATAACATAAAATATTTGTACTACTGATAATTTTCAATTTTTATCTATTATTTATAATCGCATTATTTTTCTTGGTGTTTTTAAATCTTTTTTTAAATTGTGTCATTTTTTCCCATTACCTCACTGAGCTGAGGATTTATTTTTGAGAATATTATTTCTTAAATTAAAATTCATAGATATTATTAGTTTTTAGTCTCCTTTTTGTTTGCTGAAATTTTAATCAATCATGTTATTATTATTATAAAGTAAGATTAATTTTGAAAATATTCAAGATTTTTCTTCTTACTTTATTTCTTTTCTTCCTGAACTAAATATGCTATTACTTCTGAAAATTCAACATTTTATTCTGGTCTTTATTACCCTATCTTATTCTAAAGTAACCAGATGTCCATAATTGATGGGGCAGTTCTTGATTTATCCCAATTTTAGATAAAATGATCTTGGGTTGTGCCAATTTTAAATCAAATTACATAAATTGTGCCAATTTTTATTTATATTCAAATAGTTAAAATTAAAAATTTGCTAAACAATTTATTAAATCTAATTTTCAAAAATAGCTTCTGTGGAAAATTCTTCTTTGTAACTTTTACCTTACCTAGAATATATAAGGTGATTTTGGTACATTTTAATAAGAACCATGCATCTTTTAAAATTTTTTTAAAGATAGTCGAATTTCCCGTTAGTTTTTATGGATCAGATGCATCTGTAAAAATAATATTTTCTCGCATGATATTTGATATTTAGAGCATTAATAAAAAAAACTTGCCAGATAATATTCATTTGAAAGGTATTAACTGTTCAAGATTCTTTAGGATTTTTCCAAGATTAAAATTTTGTAGAATTGGAAAAGAATTCTTTTAACAAGAAAAAAAACTTGCTTGATTCATTCATTGTTCAAAGTAGTATGTGATGAATGTAACCAATGTAAATGAATTAGTTTGATGAGAAGGTAATACAAAATATTGTGTTTATATTCCTATATCTCTTATTGTAAACCTTTTAATTATTTACCTTTTCATTGTTTTTAGAAAAAAAAATCATTTTTCATAATTTTGATGATTTGGTTCAACCCTGAATACTACCCCTTCTATTCTTTAAAGCATTTCAGCTTAAAGTTTAGAAAATCTAGCCTTTTAGCTATGCCGAAATTTCTGCAGAAGTAAAAGAATGTATTCCCATAATAAACTGTAGCATTTAACCTAAATATTATCTACCAAATGTTTCTTTGGCTCTTGTTTAATAGAAATTGCTTATTATAAAAAAATATGTATTATGAAAATATTGCTAGTGGTATATCTTTACATGAGAGGTATTTAATTATAAGTAACAATTATAACATTTTACAGAAGAGCCAAAAATTACAGACCTGATTTTTAAAAAAAAAATCTACAGCTGTGAAACGTTACATCTCTGAAAATGAGGTTGAGATAATGCAAATATGATAAAAAACATCAAAATCAGTTCAATTGGACTTATGATAGCTTGCCTCTGAGGTACAGATATTAAGTAATAAGATGCTTATAAAGATATGTTTGGAAGGAGAAGCAAAATCAAAGTTGTAAGCTAATTAATTAATCATTTGGCCTTTAGAGAATTTGTGTACATGTATTTGATTAATGAAACTGCATTTTAAAATAAAGTTGATAGATAGTAGCTTAATTTTAGAAGTATTCATTATTTGACTTATTTATATATTCGTTTTATAACCGAGAATTTATCAGATAGATAATTTATCCAAAAAGTTAAAAAAGAAAAAAGGAAACGATTTTTTGTTTCAAATAAATTGCTTCTGTGTGGTTTTAGAATATGTAATTTTTTGTTAAGCATGTAGGGATACCTGTTTTTATCATCTGAATATTAAATTTTTTTTCAAAGATTGGTAGATAGATTAAAATAAAGAGATTATAATTTTTCAGGAGCATGCTAATTCCTGATTATATCTTGAGTAAACTAGAATATGTTTTATGCCAATGTGGATTATAAGTTTTAAAATATCTTAGTGATAAGGCCCCATTCTTAGCTGTGTATGGTATTTCGTTGAAGATTAAAGTTAAATCTGTTCCTCCTTTTTTTTTTTATTTAGATCATTGATTTTATAGCTTTCTACCTGCTTTGTCATATTTTATGATTAGATATTAACTTGTAGATGCATCTACATTTCAATCCTTTGTTGCAATAATTTTGAATGACTGATGCACGAACTGCGAAGTAAAAAACATTTACTTTATTTAACTTTTTATAAATATTTACTTATTGAAGTACTGGGCTCATGCAGTCATATTTTATTTTTTGATTCATTTTGCATTTAAGAAAATATGTGAATGTAAAAAAATTATGTTCTTTAAATTCTTTTATTATATTTTTCTTGAATGCTTGCTTCATTTTAATATTTTAAAGCATAAGTGATGAAAATAATCAAAAGTAGGATAAATAATGAAAAAATTTTATGAGTTCTAAAAATTATTTTATTTGCATATTAAAAAAAAGAGAGACGGAGAATCTGCATTCATTTTTACAGTACATTTTTAATAGTAAATTTTAACATTGTGAATGAGCTATGGAACTTTTATCAGCTTATAAATTTATCTAAAATATTTGCATGAATTTATGTATTTTGTCTAATAAATTTAGTGAAGTTTAAGACAGCTGATTGTTAAAAGTTTTATTTTAAAAGCTTGACTTAATATGTTTTATATGAAGCACAATTAATAAAATTCAGAAATTTTGCTTTTTTATGACTATGTTTAATATTAAGATATATAAATTATCATTATTTGTATTGGTTAAAATAATATAAGTAGTCAGTTCCACATTTTAAGAGATAAAATTTGCCCTGGATTTTTTTTCTCCATTAAACTATAAAAAGACATTTGTAATAAAGGACTATTGATTGAATTCAGCATTTTTCAGAAATAAAAATGATTTAACTTTATCAATGATATTGATTAAATGGTTTATCTATGTGGAGTAGGAAGTTAAACTAGTTTTCTGACATAATTTTCAAATATAATACAGGTCATTGTCATGATTATGCATGTCATTAAAAACAAACGCTACTGCGTTTTAAAAACAAAACTTATTAATGCCTGATAAGAGGAAAAGATAAACATTTTTTGCTTATCTGATATTTTCAAATTTTGAGATAGTAGAAATGGATCCATTTAAGAAATTATGTATTATCAGTTCTACCAAATCAGCAGGAAAATAATAATTTATTTTATCTTTAGGTTTATGATTTGTAACTTGCAGTGAGTAAGTAATAGATTATCATTGATATTTATTAGACCGCTCTGTTTTGAAGGCATAATGAAAACTAGGTATCAAAAAGGGTATTTTTGTTTTTGATATTAGGTGATCAATACTATAAGAAAATAATTTTAGGGATACTTTTTGTTGTTATTGAATTGCACTGAGATATATATTTAATTTTTGATTTTTTTTTTATATATATATACTCCTTTTTTTATCTTTACAGAGGAAACTTCTTGATGGCAGTTTAGGTTTTGCAGCCGGGGTTAGTATTTTTCTACTCTTTATATTAAAGAGAATGAATTACCTGTTTATTCTGCTAATTGTTTTATCATTGACATCTTTTTATTTTATACATTTTATCGCCTTATTTAATTGAGTCAGAATATTTCGGTTTTTTTTTTTTTTTTCCAAAATTAGTGAAATTAGCCGAAGCTCCATTTTAAATCATAAGTATACTTTTAGGTAGATTCCTTATAGGAATTCTACCTGTTGCAATGGTTCTCATGACATGACTTCTGGAAAATTTCTGCAGATCTTCACCAATCATGACCCCTAAAACCCTAAACAACCCCTCGTTCAAAAGTTTATAAATAGAAGGAGGTATAATAGGTAATTTAAGTGTAATGCTTTGCCCATGTTATCCTGTGATTTTGATTAAATTTTAAGCGATGAGGGATTTGTTGTAAGGACGGTGAAGATCTCGGCCAAGTTTGCAGATGAGCTCTCCAGCTCGAAGAGGGTGCAAGTGGTGTGTGGGGGTGTGAAATTTCCATTTCCCCATAATTTCCTTACGATTGAAGATAGAAAGAAAATTCAAATTAGTTGAATTATCGCCTAATTATAATGAACAACTTTTGTACTGAAGGTGTTTTCATAGCTACAGTGTTTTCAATTGCTTAGAAGTTATGAGCTGAAATGTGATTTTCACCCCCTTCCTTTAACTTACACTGCATTTTACTCTATGCATGTGACACCTTGTTAGAAAGCTAGTATTGGTTGCATTCTATTCTAACCCCTTTCATCTTCATAACTCCAATCCTTATTGAATTAGAGAAAGAAATATTATTTTCTTTCCCTTATATCTTCAGACAAAAGGAATGTACTTTTGTCTTCCAGCTTGTCAATGGGAATTTTTCTAATTATTTGTCGCCTTTAAGGATTCATGATTGATGGGTGAAAATCCCCACTCAAATATTTTTAACTTTTTGTAACCAATCAGCTATTTTTTTCATTTATGTAATCCTTTCAAGAGTTTCGCAACTCATATGCCCCAGTCAAGTTTTTTAACACTTTAGAAGCAGAAAACATAAATTTACATTTTTTTTTTAATTGCCCAAGATCAGAATTTTAATGCAAGAATTTGACTTCCGTACTAGTTTAGTTAAGTTGGACATGTTAATAGATTTCTACAGAAATAAGTTCACCTTTTCTTTTATGGTATTTACATTGTCTAGAGCAACCACAGCTATGATTTTTTTTTCTTTTTTTTTACCTTGCATTAATTCGTATATTGCACACAATGTGTTAAATATGGATGCTAATTGTCTATCTACTGAAACTTCATGCAGTTTGCATCATTGTGAATGGGCCTTATTAATTTAAGGAATGTGGTCTAATATTGTGAAAAAGTCCTTGAAATGTAACATTTGTAGATTGTTTTCCAAAAAGTACTTATAATTATATAGGCAAAAGGAGCTTTTAACCTTTTCAGCTTCAATTTTTTAGATCTGTTTTGAATATTTTTATTTAGCTTATTTATATTACTGAGTTTCATGCATATAAAAGTAGCTGGTTATAATTTTGCACTGAAATTTTAAAAAAAATGTTTTATCCTAATATGATGAATAAATTCATCACTTGAACTGTTAGAAATTTTGCCTATCTGTCTTTAAAAGTTAAATTTCTCTTAAAAGAGTTAGATCTGTTCTGAAAAGTTTAAATTTCTCAAATTTTACACATTTACTTACGTTTCATCTTCCTATATCACATTTTTCATTCTGTAAAACAGTGTTCATCCTAATTTTAGCATTTTCTTGTAGCATTTACTAAATGTTTGTTTTTGCATAGCCAATTCTTACCCTAGTGTATAGAAATCTTACCCTAGTAGTACCAAACTTATACTAATATTTTCTCTTTCAATTCTCAGAAGCATTGATTTTTGGCACTAATTTTAACATATCAAACTAATAAAAACAGACTTTTAAAATGTTCTGAACATTCAACTATTGTTTTAATTATGTCACTAATTACTAATATATTTTAAAAATATTTTGCTATTTGCAATTTAGTTTTATGACTTGCATTTTTTTTCTTTTTTCTTTTCTTTGGAATTTTATCATGTGGCTATATCTGATTTTTGTGCCATTCAAATCAAATAACCTTAATTCTAAAGTATTTAATTTATGAAGATGATTGTATATAAATTGTTTATTTTTTGGTTATTTTGTTCTAACTCGGTGAAGATTAAAAGATCAAATTTTAAATTTATGCTTTGATAGTATTATTGTCTTGAATTCTTCCTTTTTAAAAATATTGTAAAAATTAATCATTTTTTTTCATGCATATAGGTGATGATGGCTGCTTCTTATTGGTCACTTTTAAAACCTGCCATTGAAATTGCTACAGAATCTGGAGGCTATGGCTCTGAAGGAGAATATGTTTTCATTCCTGTTGCAATTGGATTTTTCTTAGGAGCTGCATTTGTGTTTTTAACAGATTTGTATTTACCTTGTTGTGTGAGTGGATTTCCTGATTTCTGTTTTTTCTGGACTAAACAGATAGTTTAGTATCTAGCAATAAGCAATAATTTATATTTTACATTCTCTGTTCCACCTACCCCTAAATAAAAGAGAAGATAAAAACATCCCAAGAAATTATTTGAATGCATATGTATGTATGTTACTGTTAATGTGATTAACCCATTGGTATGAATGCCTACCGGTAAAAGTGATAAATCGATTTATCGTATTGACAGGTAATTATTCATACTAACTGATTAACCATAACATATACAGAATGCAGAAAATTATTTAAATACAATCTAATTGGAACTGAGGGTCTTAAGATTAGTGAGTTTTTGAATAATCTGAAATTTACTTTTAAACACAGTATTCATTTGTGTGGTTACCATCTGCTCTCATGTCTGTATCTGCATGAAAAGTATCACTGTGAACAAGGATATGTCGGAGAATATCAGTAATATTGCTTTAGAAGTTGGCTTAATTTGACTTATTTATTTTTTTATTTAGTGCTTCTAAACTCTAGATCTTATATACTGAATTTGTAACTCATTCAGCTAGCCAACAGAATAAAATAATCCTTATGCATAAATACAAAAAAAGAAAAGATTATCTTCTCATTTTTTTGTAAGAAGTTTTTTATTATAATGTTTGACTATTTAGTGAAATATATCTGAGTTATAAATTGGAAATGTAATGCTTAATAATGGCATTCATGTTCTGTGTTATTGATGAAAGTTGTGTTTAAAGTATTATTTGTTCTTGCAAGTTATGTGTTGTATGGAAGTTAATATTGCTTTGACTTTTTTTTTGCTTTATTTGAATAAGGCTGTATCTGTGAAGTTGTTTGAAATTCTGTGATGTTCCTCATGCATTATTTTCTTAGGTTTTAGTAAAAATTGTTGATGTTATTCTCTTATAAGAATTAGAACCTAGTAGCCACTACTTCCATAGATGTAACAGTTCTGGTGTTGACAGGGATAATCATTCATTATGATTTACTTATTTTTGGAGAGCTACTGTGATTAGAATCAATATGGCAGTTAAACTGACTGGTTGCAATATTTTACTGTTTCGAACTATTAAATCTATTGGAGAGTTTGAAATTTTATTTGAGTTATATTATCTTTATTTCTACTATTTTCAACAGTTGAGAGGATGTTTTCAGTCGAAAATTATATGTCTTTTTGAGAAGTTCCGTTGGTTCTTCAAAACTTGTAATATAGTAGATTTCGGGTCCAAACTTTTGAAAATTTAATAACTAGTTTTGTATTTGTTTTAGCGTGCACTTTCCTTGAGCTCACAAACTGTTTCTTTCATGTAGCTGTCTTTGCCTGCATGTTGCTTCATCTTTTCCCTCCCTCCTCCTTCACATTCAATTATTTCATTCTCTTCAAGAGGGTGTGCGGCTGGAGCAGAATTGTCTGCATTCATCCACTCATGGCTGCACCTCTTCTTCACGAACCAATTCTATATATATTTCTTATCTCATAGGCATAGATAAAAGATATAAATTTACACCTTCAGAAGTGCTGTTATTGTGATATTGCCAGTTAATTGGACAGGTTAAAGTTACAGTGGTGCAAGTCATATTTTCTTTGTTTCCCAGAAATTAAAATAATGCAAAAAATAATAATAATAATGAATTTGGAACAAAATTGTTGCAAAGTTATCATTTTAGGGTTATCACCTGGTTCCATGTGTAATGTAGCGGTTGAAATAAATTGAATTTGCACAATGATTACAATTTTAAAATTTTACAAACTAAGCTAAATTTCTATTTTATTTACTAGCAGTCTTATGCGACCAGCTGGTTCGCCCATCTTATTATTCATGATAATTCAGTTATATAAATAAAATTTTAATTTTGCAAATTCTTAGTTGTTACAGTTGTAATTTTCTATCCGATGAAGTAATATCCATCCAACTAATGACTGCTATAAACCAAGTAAAATGTTTAAACTCGTTAATTTTCTGAATCTTTTTAGATAAAACATCTCCAAAATCAAGAAGTAAATTCAAATGCATCCAGAATTAAATAAGTAGAGAAAGATAATCTACTGTTACATCAATTCAAACTTCAAAATTTGTCAGTTGGTATATTAAATCTAATGTGTAAAGAATTGCAAATGAATGCATTTATCTGCTATCACTTCTCAAATATTGATTTGAACTTCTTGTTACTATATTGAAACAATTTGAAATACATTTTAATTACGAGTAAATATGGCATAAAAATAAAGAAAAGGTATATTTGAAATAAAAAAATGCAATAATCCCTAAAACTTGAGCCAATATTAAGGAATATTGAAAAAGTAATTCTGTGTAGTCAGAAAGCATTTAACTGGGTAAAAAAACTAATTAAGTGTTTTTTCAAAGTTCTCTTCTGTTTGTAGTATTGTAATTGCGTTCATTGAAAGATTGGTTAGGTATATAATTTGAATTGGGAAGTGTAAGTGTTTTATGTGTAAAATGCATGCAAATTTTTAATTAAAAAAAAAAGAAATAACATTTGCTAACCGTAATCCCTTTAAAAATTCCGGTAATGAACCATGAATTTTTCACCCCAACCCCCTGTTGTAGAATTTGTTTGTTCCTTCTGTCCTTCCAACCTATCTTCCTATTCTCTTCCCAATGAGGTGAAGTGAACATAGTACCCTTGAACGACCTTGATTGCAAATCATGATAATTAAAAAACTTGTACAAGTGAGATTAAATATCGTACGATACTCAAACTCATTTCATTTGAAAGTTAATTGCTTGCACTGTAAATTGGTATAAAAATCATTTTTGTATAATAATAACTTCGGAAGTCATTGGCAAAAAAAAAAAATGATCAAAAGCGTTGAAATGTGGCTTAATTTTTAAATGATTAAAATTTGAAGAAACTGGTTCAGTGATGCACATTCCCACCCCCCAAAGTATACCTGTGCCAAATTTGGTAGCCCTAGGTTGAACGGTCTGTTCTGTAGATCTCCAACAGACAGACACACAGACTTTCTCCTTTATTATTAGTAGAGATTTCGAAAATATGTCTTACACCACTGTAACTTAAACCTGTCATCATTCCAATTGAGTGCTGATTGTGAGAGATTTTACTGCATTTTGCTTTTAAAATTTCTGTTTATATTAGTGGAAACTCTGTGGTTGTAAATTCAGTGTGCATAGAATAACACATTTGTCATTATTTCAGGAGAATGCTGCTAAGACTACTTTAAGTCCAGATGTGTATCAGGAATTGGGTAGGAATGGCATTCGTATTTATGATAAAAAAGAATATGAATATAAATCTCACGACAATTTATTGTTAAGTAAGTATGGAGGTAAACCTATTAAATATGCTACATATTTTTAAAATTTTTTATGTCTAGTTTGTATTCTCACTGTTATCTTTAAAAGCACTTAAAATATTATTTACTTTTACCCCACTTAAATATAAATTTTACAGCAGAGAAAGAAAATACGATTTATTATTATTTTTTTTAGCAGTATTGATTGAAATAAATAATTGATTGAGGTTAAGCAATGAGAGTCCAAACCTAAAATGTACAGTTTGAGATATAGCTATTTTTTCTAAGAATTATAGAAACAATTTAAATTTTGGATTTTTCCAAAATAAAGTATTGAATTATAATGCCATGTTGTTCAATGGATTGGTTCAATTTTGCATCGAAAACTACATACATTTAGTCCCAGTTTACGATAGTGTATCTAAAATCCAAATGGTTGTTGGTTTCCATTTAATACTTTCACCCTGTTATGGCACTGGAATTTTTGTTACGATCTCTTGTAATTTTAATAAATCTGATTTAAAAAATTATTCCTTATGTAAGTGTTTTTTACTCATTTGGAATATTATGTATCATAATAACATATTAATGTAAATTTTTGAACAAAAATATCTGTAGCTAATAATCAGCACAAGTGCATGCTTTAAAACATAGTTATTCTGTATTGGTTCTTCGTTTTTAAGTTATTTAACCTTTTGCGCTCGATAAGCTCCTCTCGGGTACCATTTTGGCTTTTCTTAATTTCTATAGTTAAAATAGTTAAAAAAAAAAAAAAGCCTACAAAGTTATTAGAACCCGCTGATTGACTTTCTAGAAAATATGAGTACATATTTTTTAGGTCTTAAGCATTAAAATTAGTCCTTATATTTGGTGAGTAATTATGCATCTATTTGATTTTTCTGAGTTCAAAGGGTTAAATTACTGATATACAATTATAGAAAATTAGAAAACTAAACAAATATACTGTTGGAAAATTGACTCTTATCCGATTTCCTAAGAACTAATATATTGATTTTTTTTAAAAAACGATTTTAAATCATTGTTCTTTTCCCCAATATTTGTTGCCTTTTTACTTGTTTTATTTCAGTACACAATTTACTTGAAAGATACTTAAATTTATTATTTATGAAATTGCTTCCTATTGTTGAGATATGAAATACTATTTTTTTAAAACACATTGATTTCATCCCAGAGATTTTTTAAAAATTTATTCATAAATTAATTTATTTTTTCAGATAATTATGGGAATCGCCTTCATCGAAGGTATAAAACTTCTAATGAGGATAGCGACGGTGAAATCGAACAGGTTTCACCAAATTTGTTAGATGTGCGGTGGAGGAGAATATTGCTCTTAATCATTGCCATTACTGTTCATAATATACCTGGTAATCAATTTTAGTATTGTAATTTGCATTTCCATTGTATTCCTTTAAAATAGATATTCAAAATGTATTACACTAGTAATTTCATTTTATAAAATGAATGCTTAAAACTAAGAATTTGTTACATAGTTATTTATTTTTTTTCCTTGCTATTACAAACTTTCTTCTAATTGATTTTATTTTGCTATACAGTGAAACATGTTGTCTGAAATTACAGTTTGCTTTCTTTATGTTTAAAAATGATAATTTATAATGAAAATTAACAATGTGCATTGCATGTTTTTGCTTAGGTTTGATAATTTATGGCGATTATGAATTTGAATGATTATAAAATAACATTTCTTTCCACAATGAACTTTGGAATGGCAAATTCTTATAATGTTCAGTTTGTAGTGCCATTACTTTCAGAGTTCATAAGCTTTCTTCGCATTTTTATATTTTTACAATAAGTTTCTGATGAATATTCATGCAACTCCGACAATATTTCGTGGTCTTTTGTAATGTTTGTATGTATTTTTACATTTCCAAATTTCTCATCGTGTAATTTTTATTATAATTGTTTGTTAACTAGAGGGCCTTGCTGTTGGCGTAGGTTTTGGAGCTGTGGGGAAGACAAAATCTTCAACTTTTGAAAGTGCTCGGTACGTCGGATTTGGAACAAAAATTGTTATTTCAATTTTGTAAAATAAGTGCTTTTGTGTCAAAATAACTTTGTTTGTTGAGGATCAAATTTGAAATCATTTTGTTATAACTGTTGTAAGGGTAATTTGCAACAATTGCTGAATAGCAAGCAACTTAATAAAATTGTATTTTCCTTTTTTAACTTTTATCACTCCTCCACTAATTAGTCAGAATTCCATGATAATGGAAGTTTAGAATTTTGGAATAAATTGTGGATGAAAATCATCATTATCTATGCTTTTTTTTTTTCACTACAAACTGTGGTGCCTTGGCATTATGATGTCAGCAGCTGTTAACTGCAGAGCTGCCCTATGGCTGCTCTGAAAGCAGGGACTGTTGAGGCACTTGCACTTATTGTTGAAGTGCTTGTTATTTACTTACCCCTTTGATCTATGGATTGGTTTCTGATTAGCCTTGTTTCAAATTTACCACTCGTCTTTTAATTCTGTTTTTAATTGCAGTTTTAATATTGTTTTCTTAGTAAATAAATACCAATTTAAAAGTGAATCATTTCTTGCCTGCATGAAAAATACATCTGATCGGGACAGAATACAGGTGGGTGTCTGCAAATTGAACATCTGTGTTCTCACTTTAGATGGTGCACCATTTTGGCTTTTCTTAATTTCTATAGTTAAAAAAAAAAGCCTACAAAGTTATTAGAACCCACTGATTGACTTTCTAGAAAATATGAATACATATTTTTTAGGTCTTAAGCATTAAAATTAGTCCTTATATTTGGTGAGTAATTATGCATCCATTTAATTTTTCTGAGTTCAAAGGGTTAAATTACTGATATACAATTATAGAAAATTAGAAAACTAAACAAATATACTGTTGAAAAATTGACTCTTATCCGATTTCCTAAGAAATAATATATTGATTTTTTTAAAAAACGATTTTAAATCATTGTTCTTTTCCCCAATATTTGTTGTCTTTTTACTTGTTTTATTTCAACAAGTCAATTGTTTTCAAAATGTTAATCATATGCTTGAGTAATTTTTGAGATTCCATAATCAAAGAAAAAAGACTTGATCTTAACTATCTTATTAAATACTAATTATTTGCATTATTGAGAAAAAAATTTCATAATCCAACTTATTTATGACTCTTGCTTCAACTGCTAACTAATCACTTACACTTTTATTGGTGAAAGATAGTTTATGGATTGTTGAATTCTGTAGATTTTTTTCATTTTCTTCTAAATTTTTAGATTCTTGAAATTATTTCATGCATTCACTGTACTGTATGGTTTTCTGTTTGAAAAAAACTGCTTACAATGTTTACAGGAACCTTGCTGTTGGTATTGGAATTCAAAACTTCCCAGAAGGTTTAGCTGTCAGTTTACCCCTTCATGCTGCTGGAATGAAAAAATGGAGAAGTTTCTGGTATGTTTTATTGTTAATGATGCTGAAAGATTCATTGTTTTAAAACAAATTGTTCTAAAACACTTGATTGTAAAGTATTGATTATTCTAATAAAACATTTAGTTTTATTAGAACTACTAAATACAAAGTTATTTTCTGAACTGTAATAGATTTTATTTTAAAAGAAATATCTGAATATTTTTCTGATGCATTTATATTCAAACGGATAAATATTTTTAGAGGCATGTGTATAATATATGTACGAGTATATTCCAATTCTAGGTTTGGACAGTTAAGTGGTCTTGTGGAGCCAATATTTGGACTAATAGGATGCATAGCAGTTACAATAGCTGAACCTATATTGCCTTATGCTCTAGCATTCGCTGCTGGGGCTATGATCTATGTAGTAATTGAAGACATCATACCTGAATCTCGGACACAGTAAGTAGTGATTCTAAAGTATTAATTTTATTCAGGGGAATTGTGGTCCAGATGTAGCCGGTATTGAATTTTTCACATTCTCGAATCTGGTTTGGGAAATTCTGATTTACTAATATTTTTACTTTCTTGTATACGAAGTATACAAAGAGAAAGTATTGTAATCGTCAAAAAACTTGAACTCGAGATTTTGACGAATCTCCATGTTTTAGATCTCCCCCGAGTCCGAAAAACACAATTTTGAAATTATGTCTGTCTGTGAACACGATAACTCGAAAATTATTAGAGCCACGGGGATGAAATTTGGTATGTGATCTTTACACATAATTTGTAGGTTCCTATCAAATTTTGGACAAAATCCGTCCATGGGAAGTCTGTCTGTCTGTCCGCAGTCATGTGAACACTATTACTCAGAAACTTGAATAGCTAGATGTCTAAAATTTGGTACACAGTTTTATCATCAAGAATGCAGGTCCGCATCAAATTTTCTGCCAAATTCTGTCGAAGGGTTGATGGTCTGTCGGACTGTATAATCGCATACTTGTAAAAATTACATCTTTTAAACCCTTTGGCTTAGATAAATAAAAATTGGTACAATGGTTGCTAACATTAATTATAGTTTTGTGCCCAAATGTCATTTCAATCGGTTGAAAAAAGGCATTCAAATTGCATAATTAATTTTTCTAATCCGATTCCCCATGCACACGCGTACTGGTAGCCATCTCTGTGCATGTGGAAGGCTTATGTCACTTTGTCCTTGAGCCGGCAAGCGCGGAAGTGTATGGTAGATGGGTTTTAATCGGTACGCATCTCTTTGAATTTGATTCTTTACTTAAATATTTTACAGTCACTATAATCTACAATGAAAACCTTCTGGTAGTCATTCAATTCTGGGTTACAGTAGGTTCAAATTTTTTTATCCACTCGGGGGGTTAAACCACCCCTGCTGGTTTAATATCTTGAAGAACAACTATCATGCGAGGATTAAATAAATTTAAAACTATATAAAGTTCAGGGTTGAAGTCAAAATTTTTACAGATAATACTGTACTTTTTAATTATTAGTATACATTATTATTTAAGTGATAAATTTGAAAAATAAAATGAAAAACAAGTTATTTTATGAGCACATTGAATTCGCCAACTTAATAAAATGGTATTTTTCTTTTTTATTTTTCAGTTCCAATGGAAAGCTGGCTTCCTGGTTTGCAATTGTTGGATTTATAGTTATGATGTCATTAGATGTTGGATTTGGATAGTGATTTTGTATATAATTTGATTTCTTTATAGACTATGCATTATGTACATATATTGTACATAAATGGTCTTTTACAGAGATTCTTTACCAGGGAAATGTATTCAATCTCAGTACAACTGAAGTCTTGAGCATTCATAATAAATGACAGAATTTTTTTAATGCATTGCAGTACACACAAAAAGTTCCTTTTTTATAAATGACAGCAGTGTACTTTTCTAACTATTAATTTGCTCATTTATATTTGAACTGGAAAAGGCTCAGTTTGTGTTAAAATTAGTTAACTAAAAGGGATTGGTTTGAAAATCAATAATACACCAAAAGGTATGTTTTTAACCTTTAAAATTGGTAAAAACAGCTGGCCAGAAGACTGTCTTTGCCAATTAATGCATTTAATTCAGATATAAAATTTAAATTTACACAAAGAAGCACACTCATATTTGCCGAGCTAGAAAATTTCAATGTCGGAGAGGTACAACTATTTGTGTTAACATTTTTTTTTTACTGTAATAATAATTTTCCTTGAAGAGTAAGACTATGAGCTATCAAAAAATTTAATTTTTATTTTGTTCTTGTTCATTAAAATTAGAAAACTAATTAGTCATTTTGAATTGATATTGGTGAATAATCCTTGGATGACTATTCTATTAAGCTTGAGATTTAAAAAGATGAAAATGTTAATTTCTAATTATAGCATAAAATAAAGGCTTCATTTGAAATATTAAGACAAACCAAGTATATTAAACTATAAAAGATGCCAATGAAAATTTCCTTTTTACTCCTTTCTATTTGTTAAATTACTTTTATAAGTGGTCAAATTTGTTATTTACAATAAGCATGAAATACACAGGCAAAATATTAATTATATTATGCTATTTAATTCTTGTTGAGTTTTGTAATCTAATGGAAAGTAATAGAAAGTTGTTTTATTCAAGGAATCTCAACTAATTATATATTTTCTCACAGATAGCATGCTAATTTGTAATTTACAGATTATATTCATGGTCAGCACCATACTATTTTATGTTATATTTGTTCACTGTTGTTCCGTTTGCATTCAAAAGAAAATTAAGTGTAAAATCCACTTCAATGTTTCATCAGATATTCAAGGTGAACATTCTTATAAAAACTTTTTCTTTTTGGAGAGAAGGCTGGTAATTTTTTATGTCAAGCACTTGTGTATATTTTAATGACAATCAATATTTTTCATTAGAAATAGTGTTTCATCAACTTTAAAAAGTAAATAATTTACAAACAGATGTTGAGTAACTAAAAGATTCAGACTATTAAGTTATAAAATAATTTCACACCCTTGGTGGTTAGAACTAATCCTTGGAAAGTACACTAGTCAGGTTGCCACACATTTTTTTTTTATTTACTACATTCAAAACATGCATAGATAAATTTATTACTGGATGTAATTTCGCTTTCCATATTACTTCAGATAATATCTTTATAAAATTTGTTTTATTATATGGTGATTATTACTAGCTTCATTGTCAATTTATGTTGTCCATTAATTTAATACAGCAATACTATTCTTACAGTTACTTGGCTCAATTTTTGTAAGTAAATAAATTTATATATGAAAATTTATTAACTCTTATTGATAGGGCTAATTTGTATACAAAAAATTTATCACTATATTTTATTGTAATGGAAGATATGAAATTCCCAACTATAAGTTGATTTTGATATTGCTGCATACCAGAAAATATTCAGTGGTATTTAAGTTAGACTTAAATGATTATAAATTTAAAAAAAAACAACCTCTCTGTAATGTAATAAATAAAACTCTCATATAAAGTTTATAAATCCTAAAAAATGTTATGCATGGTATGGCATAATTCAATAAGGATGAACCTAAACTCAGTAATCAGTGTAAGGAATAAAGGGCATATTCCTTACTTCAAAAATGAATATCCTATTTTCTTGATTTAAATGCCAGACCATTCACTGCATACTAGTTCTTGCTTTTTTGTTCCAGTTATTCTATTTCCAAGACTTTCGCAGTCTTAATGGAAATGAATAGGGTTTGTATAAAGCATAATACACCAAATCTCAGAGATGAGTATGATATTCAGCTGACATTATATACTGCTGCATGTACTCAAGAGTAAGTGCAATATTAATATGCTACTTTCAAATCTGTTACTGGCATTGTGTATCCACAGTTTAATGCAGTTATTGTATCAAGTATATTATGCTATTGAAACTCAACAAATGATAAACAATTTTTCTGAATACTTGCATTCCTTATATAAGATTTTATTATATTTATTTTATTGTTTTTTTAAAATATTAAATCGGTCATCTATCTTTCTGTGATACATTATTTTACTTAAGTACTCTCACCGAATTACATTCAACAATATTTCTATGAATTGTGTATGACAACTTGCCAATCTTTAATTTTGACGAGTTGGTTATATCAACTGGCCAAAGATCTAATAAAAATGTGTTTGTAATTATTTTAACACAAAATTAAATTTTGTATTATGTTTAGCAGTTTGATGAAATCATATTTTAATCAAATACAAGGCTGTGATTTTAAGGTTATTAAATAAATGTTTGAATATTTCCCTTTGTTTCTTTCTGTTGTGTGTTCACCTGAATATTAATTAGTTATAAATTATCTGCTAGTGGCTATGATAGTAGATGTGAGATATACTTTTGGTTTACAGCAAAATTAGATTAAAACAGACAATTTACCAGATACAGAACCTCATGCTTTTCATAGAAAACACTTTGAAAATGAAGCCAATTGAATAATTTTCACTAGATGTTTTTCTTTTTATTGCAAAACCCTTCTTAATTATAATGAAACAGCAAAGAAATAAGTTCTTGGGCTCTTCAGTTAAATCTTCCTGAAATTCTTATTATCAGTAACTGATATTTAGTTCTACAAATGTGGTAAGTAATTTAAGATGAACTGTTTAATGCTGTCAAGTTTAGATTATTGAACATGAAAAGCTAATATAGCATAGGAGCCATATAAAAATTTATTTTTATAATTTATTCTTAATTTGACTAATTAACTGACTGTGACATATCTTGATTGAAATAAAACATATGGATAATTTGTTTGCAACTTAAGTGCACGATTCAGACAACGTTTCTTTTTTCAAATCTTAACCATAATGTGTTCTAAAGTTTCATAATTTCTTTCTGTATCTTAATTTTTACATTTTAATAAACAACTCTTATTTTATGGTTGGGCAAGGTATTACTACTCTGAAACAACCTATTTTATTAAGTAGTTTTCCAAATCATGCAATTGGAAAGTATATTAGCACATTATTTTAATATATATATAATTGTTCTATTTTACCATATAATAACTTCATTTATGGCAAAATGAAAATTGCTGAATGCAGCTTTAAATAAGAATAAGCCTAATTCAAAATTTCCTATCTAAGAGGGGGGGGGGGGAGATTTCTAGAGTCAGAAACAAGGTGCAGATGAGTTTCTGTCAAGAATAAATTATATACTGTTTTCTAACATGTATAAACATGAAGTATATCCTTTTGGCAATAAAGTTTCCATAATATTCGTAACAGACCATGTCAATGAGTATAGAATAATCGTGCAAAAAAGAAATGAGGTTTCCCAGAAAAAATTAATAAATTAAATGCATAAAGTATTTCATCTGGGTTTCTTGTAATAGTGAGGTATTGTTTTATTTTCTCTCTTTATCTTCCGATTTCCATCCATAGCACATCATGGGTTTGCACCTCAGTGTTTCTTTTTTAAAATTGGATTTTAATTCCAATAATAAAACACAATTAAAACTACTATTTTTCTAAGGAGGCAGAATTGTCTTATAACCCTTTAAGACCGAGCCCATACAGGTTAGATATAATTATACTTATCTTATATTTGTGGTATGTAGTGAATGCCAGAAGAAATTATTTTCCTTGTTTCCAGAATCTCTACAGATCTATTTTTCTCATTAAATGGCAGGCCCATTTTTGAGTTGTAGTCGGCATTTAATCCATTAGTTACAAAAATACATCTGGTCTTAAAGGGTTCAAGTAAATTAATGGATGGTCTTCATTTTCCTTTATTAATCTATATTTAATAGTATTCAAGTCCTTGTTTTATTTGAATTTTGGAAATAAAGCCAATTTATAATCATTCTATCAAAATAAGTTCTCAGTAATAATAATAATATTGAAATTCAAAATATACTATTTTATTTATTGAAGTGAAATTATAGGCTATAAACCTCATTTTCTAATTACAAAGAGCTACTCCCAGCCTTGGCACGCAGGTGAATATGAACGACCCAGCCACTACAACAATTAACTGGGCACCCCCATTATGAGCAGCACATGTGACGATCCCTCAGACAGAGGTACGACCCTTCATCGGTAAGGGTTAACTTTACCCCATACCTTTACTATATCCCACCAGGAAGCAAGACTGCTTACATTTACGGTAGGTTCTCATCTTCATATTTAAGGTGCCATGGTAAAACCTTATTTTTCCAAGATAAAAATACCTACTGAAAGTTGTTTGCCTTCTTTTGATCTTCCATTTCCGCAAAAAATATTTTATTACTCGAGTTTTGCTTCTGCAATATATACATTTTGTTTTTGAGTTTCGTGAACCTATTTTAACAAATCAATTTCAATCTTTTCATTTATTTTCCTCTTTAAATCAACGAAGTTATTGAGGCACTTCATTTTTTTTTTTTTTCAAAAGCTAGGATACAAGGAGAGTCCACAAACACGATGTGCAAAAGGCCTTTCAGTGCATTACGTCATCATGAGACTTATTTTGACACTCGCCGCTGTTTGCCATGGTTTAAAATTGAAGGTATAATTCTAGCTGCAAGAATGTGTCTAAATTAATATAGAAAATCAATTCTTCCTACCTTGGCCAAAGCCAACAATTCTATAAGAGGGGTGGATGGTTAAATCCCAAAACCGTCTACAGGTAAGAATTATTTCATCTAGGGTACACTCTAAGGAAAATGCACCAAAGATAAAGGAGGAGAAACAGAGTTTAAAAACTAAATTATTCATATAAGAAAACATATGAGAGATTGGTATTTACATCTGGTTAGACAAAAGCAGGAATGGCGCTAGAGTTTGCCCGACAGGGGGGCACGATCTCCCCAACAAGGGGGACGAGTGTAATGAAATTGGTCTCAAATTTTCCCCAGATTATTATTTATCAACTACAGTTGAATACCCCAAACAAAAATTTACCCGACGGGATACAAAATTTTTCCCCTACTGGGGGCACAGCATCCCCGACAGGGGGGGCCTGGTCCCCCTCTGGCGCCACCCCTGGACAAAAGAGAGGTTTAGACATGATTAGTTACTTAATTATTGTTATGTTATACTTAGAGAAATATTAACTTACAATACTCCTTATTCAAATACAAAAGATAGTAAATTGTTGCGATCAAGGGAAAATCCCTGTCGCTAGCCAAATTGCCTACATCGTTGAAGGTTTGAAGCATTCTCCTCTGGATTAAAACATTACACTCAGTTTTAACGAAAGACTCCCACGCATGGTTTGTCAGGCAACAGCGCATGATTTTATCTGCCGATATCTTTCTGATGACTCAAGAGTTTATTCAAATGAGCTAGTTCACAGTGTGAAAAAAATATTATAAAAAGGATTAAAACTTGAACTTAAGTGATTAAATTTTAAGAGAAAGTTATGCACGGTAAAACAATTCCCACATTAATTGTTATTATATTCACATCATCTCGAATTTTATCTCGGCTTTTTATTTCTTGCAATTTCTCTCTCTCTGCATTACATGCTTTTATTTTCAATGAAAATTATTCCTAGTTCTTCTCATTTAACTTATAATTCCAAACAATCAATTCACTTTTTTTGCCGACTAATAGAAGTTTCCCCAATGGGTGAGAATAAATAATGTGATCTTTTGAGCTTATTTACATGTATTATAGAACTGTTTTCTTTTTTTCCTTTCTTACTCTCCAAATAAAAAAAACTAGTAAATTTAGTTTTTATTACAAATACTTCTATGTTATTACTCTGTTACAAGATACATTATTATTATTCTGTTTTAAAGCTAAATTGCCTAAAAACTGCTTTATCTTAGCCAAATATAACAGTTGTATATAAAATGTGTCTTGTTTAGCTGATATCAGATGTTCAATGTATTTGCGAAAGTTGAAAGGCAAATCTATTTCTTTTCATGTATTTTTAAAACATCCAGAAAATTGGATTTGTAAATGCAAAAGAAAGCATCTCCATAACATTGTAAATGTTTGAATTTGCTCTTAGCATTTTAGCGAAGGCGATTATTTTCATGATTTAAAATCTGAATTGCTTGGTTTTCCTGAAAGAAAAACCTGAAACCAAAAGTTGTTCCAACATTATATTTGCCATAAAATGAAATAATGAATCAAGAAGTTAATCAGTTACAGAGGAACATTATCTTCTGAAAAGTGCTAGACTGATTTCTTGTAATGCATGAAAATGAAGCTTTGGAAACTCTACTTAAGTGATAACCATCCAATCGGAAATATTCTAATCAAAGTTACATAAGTTTCCTTATAATTTATTCTATTTAAAATGTAAAATTAACAATCAGACAATCATTTATCATTAATATAGCAAATATTGCTTGAAAGATTTTATATGATACATATAATTCTGTGAGTAAAAGTGTGATATATATAAAGGACGCAATGTATACGTGTATAATTCAATTACGAAT
Organism: Araneus ventricosus; assembly: GCA_013235015.1. Taxonomy (NCBI): domain Eukaryota; kingdom Metazoa; phylum Arthropoda; class Arachnida; order Araneae; family Araneidae; genus Araneus; species Araneus ventricosus. The sequence continues at coordinate 30,320 of BGPR01010469.1, forward strand.
TGTGTGAGGAAAGCAATTATGTACAAAAATAACATTTTTGTTCATATTTATTGAAAGCTATAAATTAATTTTAGGAGATTTCTCAAAGATATTTGATTTCGCTTTTAATTAGATGAAGTATAAGTGAAATTTATTCTTACCTATTCGGTTCCTTAAAAATCGTCTACTGTCTAAACTAGAATTGATTTTTTAAAATTATATTAAAGAATATGAGCTATAAATGTAATTATCTCTATATTTCTTGCATAGAGACTGTATCAGAAAGACTACTGTGTTTTATTAAATTTTTCAGTTAACTACTCTAAATTTTGGTACTTTAATAAGGTGTGACTCTTTAACTTAATATTTTCACAAAAAAATCAATCTTGGAAAAAAAAATTTATTTCTGTTGCTAAAAGAGATTAAACTTGATATTTATTTGGTTGTTTAAAATTGGAAAGAAGCAGAATGCTCCTGCAGTGCATCAATGCATTCCCTCTCTGTGAGCCTAATCTTTCTACTCTCAAGTAACCTCGAGTGAAATAATGCTGTTTATAATGTTCCATAATACCTAGGTCTTTTTAAACATTTCATTAACACTTCAAGCAAAACAAAAGGTTATTTTCTACAAAAGTGATTGAAATCAACTGACCGTTATATAATATATTCAATGGGAAGAGTCAACTGTATACAGAAGTTTCAAGAAACCTCATCTGACGTAATGAAAGTCTAACAGTTCTGTCCTTGGAGGAAAAATTCTTAAGAAATGGTGTTTACAATAACATGACACTTTCTTTCACAATCATACCGAATTAGAAATTTGGATTATACAAATTTCTCAAACACATTTACATTAAATACATAATTCAACACGCTAGTTCTTATTCATTTGATGAGACTGTACATTATTTACATTGAGCAAGAACATTCAACAAGTGATTTCATGAGTATGAGTTTTAACTGTACAAGTCATCATATTAATAGGTGCACTTGATAGTTCTTAAATGTTGGTATCCTTCTAATAATTCTTAAAAGAATATTTAGAAAAGTATTTTTTTTCTCAACCCTGGAAGGGTCGAGCAGTGTCAAAAGCAGGTAGTTCGTATTTATATGTATATTTTCTTAAACAACCATGGATAAAGTATTCTTCATAGTTGAAAAAAATTACACCTTCTTGCCCCAAATAAAAATGGCATAGGATGTTATAAAAACAATATATAAAAATACAAAATGAAGGATATTATTAAAATAAAATCAAACTGCATACGATTGTCTGTCAGACACCATACAACCTACAATTACCTGTCCAAGTCCCAATTATTTTGATCTTTTAGCTTTCAGGTTAGAAAAGTTAGTTTCTAAAGATAATGAACCAATCTTTTTGGATTTAATTGTATCTCTGAAATTTTAAGAATACTTTATCCATGGTTGTTTAAGAAAATATACATATAAATACGAACTACCTGCTTTTTTTTTTGGTGGCAAAATCAAACTAGGAAAACAATTTTATGACTAATAAAGGCAATCACCGTACATGAAAAAATGACGTAATTGATTTGCATATTTCGCCTTTTGTAGGTAAATTGTTGATATATGAAAGAAACATCTAAAGGTGGATGTGTGATTCACAACCTATCTGCAGATATTGAGGGCGTCGAACGATGAATTTCATTACTATTCAAATATTTTTTTCCTGAATTTATTATTATTATTTTGAGTTTGTAACTTATAAAGGAAGGGTGGCATATTGCAAGTTTGCCACGGACAGCAAAGATGCAGCCATGCCACCGTTTTGAACTGAACCTAAACGACGGGAAAAGACATCTCTGCCGCTAGGAGGTTAAAACTTTCAGAGGCGCAGCCTGTTTAGGGTTGAATTTCTTATTGAAGTCCTTGTGGTTATATAAAATATGAGTTCAAAAAGGTATGCTAATAATCATTACAGAAAATAATCCTTCTACATTTTAATAGATACTTTCAGACTTAATTATTTTACATGTAATAATGTATTGAGTTGAATAACACTACAGAAAAAAATAAGGACTGCAACATTTTTAAGTTGAAGCAATCCTTTCTTTTTAGAAAGATTTAGCACAAAAGGCTAAAGGTTAATAATTAAAATTACTTAATCCATAATATCAAATGATATCCATACGCTGAAAAATATCAGAATAGTCTTTTTTAAAAATGAAATTTAATTCTCTGCCTTTCCTTTGAAAACTACGAAAATGAATATAATATGTACAAATAGAAATACAATGCATACTGAATAAATGTTATGGTTTTCTCATTGCCAACATTGTATTTATATCCCAAATAAAACTTCGTAAATTGTCAATAATTTCCTTCAGATGTTTATTCCTTATGAAAGTACGCTGTAAAAGAAAATAAAATTATTACAAAAAATAAATTTTTAAAATAATAAGATATTTGATCAACACAAACATATAACAAAACCTATAAATATTTCTTAGTTTTAAAAAGACTGAATTCATTACTTCTATGGATAGAAATTTATATACCATATGGATAATTTATATACATTTACTGTAACAGGTTAACATAAGTTTCATTTTACAATGCAAGATGTGATGGATACCACAGATAAATATCTGAGTTTAAAATAACCAAAAATTAGATCCATCAGATGACAAGTGGTTGTACAAACCTGAAGTAAAGGCATATAATGATTTAAAATAGTTTTAATAATATACACCAGATTTATATGCTGAATGCTCTATGGATGAAATCAAGAAGTGAATTTGCAGTCCTCTGACAAAAGCACAAGTCTCTATCATCTATGTACATGCATGACTTCCTAATAATTATTGTTTATTATTATTAAGGAGCAATTTTTTTATACCTAGGAAGGTCTTAAAGGTAGAGATTCATCAGAATCGCAAAGTCCACTTTTTCAATAATTATAATACTTTGTATATTTCACATATGATAATGGTAAAGGAAGTACGGAGTACCACGGGGATGTGAAGCATCCAATGCACTTGCCTATCTATTTAAGAATTGTTCTTTTAATTTAATTATTGATTTATTAATTTAAATTTGAGTTTTGAGCAATTGGCAGTTATTAGGATATCAAATTTATGTTGAATGGTGAATTTTTAGAACTCTTGAACTTATTGTAAAATTTTGACAAAAGTTTCATGGAGAGAACTCCGTTGTGGTGTGGAATTTAGAAAATGGGATGAGTCTCCATGACCATATACCGTTTTTTAAATTGAAATTAGAGGATAAACACTAAAAGACGGCAATTTTGAGTTAAATGGACTGATGCTAAAAAAAATGTTCAGAGGAAATTTGGTGATGATTTCAGATTTGAGATATAGCTCTTGGTACGAGTGTGGGGTTAGTTCAACATAGAGATTTAACTGCAGTCAAAACACGAAAATTTTGGAGAATTTAAGGGTCCAGCTTCACATCAACTGTGCTTACATCTTGCCGTCTTTTGACCAACGGGAAGTTTCTGAATATGCAATTCAGCATCGTTCTGGTCTCTTTTGAGAACTCAGAATGTCTGGGTCATAGGCTGGAAGTTGAAGCCGTTCGTTGAGAATCAGAGGTAACTTTTCGAAAAACATTTTAGAAATGGTTTTCATTAAGTCTAAAACACGATCAATTTTGAGCTCGTTATGAATGACCTTGCATTGTACATACCCAGAAGCATTAACTATTTTCATGAATTTGTTATTTTGGAAGGCTTGCAATTTTGTATATTTCATATACAAAAAAGTAAAAAGGTCAAACAAGTAGTAGCTGCAGTAATTTACCTCTTTTAGATGTGTGTACTCAGCACTACTGGTTCTAACAGCATCAGTGGGTTTTCTATCATCCTGTTGCCTGAAATCAGCTTCATCTTTAAAAGGTAGCAAACTCTAAAAGAATACCATAATAATGTATATTAAATAATTAAAAAAATACCATATCTTAAAACAGCAACATAAAGAGACAGGATTACACATAAAAGAAATATTTTCCCAATAGGCTGGGGTTATCAACAACCATACAAAAGCAATCTGTAAATTTGTATATAAAGTCAATAATTTCGACAAGCTCAACTGTGGTTTATAACAGTGGATTGGGGGAAGAGAGATATAATTAATACAAGGGATAAGAGAGATGTGACAACTAAGGTTAGTATCACATTAATCTATGTCTATAAGCAATATTTCTATCTCAATGCAAGGGAAAAAAAGTCTTCACAAACAAAGCAAATATTTTTATTAGATTAATACTTTTTTGTGAGTAGCAAAAATAATTTTTTATCCCATGCTATTTGGGTTTTTTTCCTGGTCTTAAAAGAAAGAATTATGTGGTCAGAAATTTGAAATAAATAGTGAGCTGCAGGTTGCAATACAGTGCAAAATAAGGAAGATCATGCTTACCAAATGGCAAGAAAAGAAATGCCTGTGTGTCAAAAGTATCAATCAGTAGTTTGAGAAAATGCATATACAAAATACTACTGATTATAAATGTATAGTGACGTTTCTAAACTTTTTTCAAACTTCTCTTCTTCACCTCTTTCTTAACTACCTCATAGAGGTCTATCATTAGCTAATAAGTTGAACTACATGCCTACATTGATGTTGAATCACCATATAGCACTGCTCAGAAATACAAGTGCCAACGATAGTAGTTCTGGGACAACTTATGTACAGGCAAAATGACTCCACATAATGCAAAAAAACCTCAGAAAATTACATTCTAACCAGATTTGCTTACGATTGTTATGTTTAGATACAAGTGAATGAAACTTGGGGTTTTCTATCACGAGAACCTAGCATAGTTATGTTCAATAATGAGAGCATTGACTAATAAAACTTTTACACGTAGATATATTATTAAAAAAAGGAATCGAAATGTATTTGGTAAATATTTACCTTTTCCTATTCTAATCCTGTTTATTCTTTATGATAGAACGCCGCTCCATGCCCCTGATGCTATTACAGCAACCGAACCGGTTGGATGGACATGGGACAATTCTTTATGATAGTCATTTAATGTAAATTTAGAAGAAATGACTATGATGCTTCACATGTAAAGTCAAATTTAAGTATTGATTACAGATTAATTTTATACCAGGCTATAAGTTGAAGACAGAAAACATAAGCATCAAGAGCTGTTTTGGATTACTACATAACAAAAAAAGGCTGAAAATATTGACAAGAAAATGCAGAAAAATGAGCATTTCCAATGGAATATGGAGATACATTTTATAATCATTGATATAATGAATAAAATTTTGAGCCATTTAATAAGTTGCATAAAAAAACATATAAAACTAGATCTACATAAATTTATATTTTCATGGTCCTAGCTAATGGGAAAACTGACATAAAAATGTCTTGTACTTACATCTACTTCAATATGTGTATATTCCATTGTAGCAGAACTATAATTGCATCGCTCACAAATTCGACGCAGTTTTGTGAAACAGAAAGAAATTGTTCGCAAATATTCTTGCAACTTAGCTTTTCTTTCTTCTTGAGAATTTATACTTGAAGCTGTACCATTTGGTGGCTGAAAAAATAATAAAAATATGATTTAGAATGTAATGAACTTTTAAACTTAGACATTAGTTTTATATTATAACTAACTGTTATGCCCGGCATTGCTCGGGATTAAAATACTTTCATGTCTAATATTTTTGATGTTAAAAACTACTTTTGTATAGAAAATTACAATACCCAAAATTCTTTTATCTTTTGAAAAGTTTTACAATTAAAATGAGAATATCAATTAAACCAGACGATTTTTAAAAACTGCTGATAGCTAATTTTCTCCATAAGTTATTAATATTTGTTGCATATATTTTTGATGTTAAAAACTACTTTTGTATAGAAAATCACAATACCCCAAATTCTTTTATCTTCTGAAAAGTTTTATAATCAAAATGATAATATCAATGAAACCAGACAATCTTTAAAAACTGCCAAAAGTTAATTTTCTTCATAAGTTATTAATATTTGTTGCATAAGTACTTAAAATTTTGTTCATAAATCTTGCAGTGCAAGAAAGATTTTAACAGATGTTTTGGGACAATTAATTACATAGTACATTTATAATTAAGAAAAAGCATTGACATAAATATGAATTAAAAAATAATAAAATTAGTCTTCATCCAGAATTCTTCTATAGTGAGATAGCAACAGTTCTTATGTATTCTTGTTCTTCACCAATAAAAAAAATTGTTACAAATTGTAAATTTTATACACAATTTAATTTTTGACAAATTTTTTAAAATGATGGCAACGAATTGAATGGAAATGAAACTTGTGTCATGAAAAGCTAACTTTAACTTTAAACATGTGTAAAAATAGTTTTTGTGACATAATACATATTTTCGAAAAATATCACGGGAAATGCCATATCTTGCTTAATTTCCAATTAACCGAAATTTTAATAAGATTAGGATTTTTAAAGTTGATGATGATCTTTCTCTTCTTATATAAAATATAATTATAAAAATAAGCAAAAATTTCTGAAAAAAGGGTAAATTAGTTCAAAGTCTAAAAGTTGCCTAGCAACAGAGTAGCTATAAATTTGCATTATTTCAAAATAGTCTGTAAGTAATTAACAATTTAATAAATTTTGAAAAATTAATAAAAATTGAAGAAAAGTCACAGACATAAAATTGGTATCATTATAAAGGTAAAATTTTGAATTTTAAGATGGTATAAAATTAATTTTAGAGAGATAATTTGCTCCGGAGTTACTGCGGAAAAATGGTTTCAGTTAATTTGTAATTAACTGACTTTAATTAACATTTGCATTTTGAAAAGTTGACAGTAATCTTCCCCTTCTCTTAATTAATAAGTGTGCAAAGTTTGGTTGAAATCAGTGCCGTGGTTTATGAGGAGATGTGGAATATACATACATACAAACCCACAATGAATTTCATTTATATTAAAATTACGAAAACAATGCCACATACAAATTTTCAATTATTTAATAGCAACTATTGCCAAAACATATGAAGTCAATATAATCATATTTTGTAACCTTTGGTAGCTAGCTATACTGGAATATTTAATACAAAATTTACCTGCAATTGAAGTAAAACAAAAGCACCATTTTATGTTTATCTTTTATTATTAGCAAAAATATTTTGGAACTTAATTGAATCACTAAAGTATTGTATTGTAATAGAATAAGCAGCAATGCATTTGAATTTCCTTCCTGCTGTTGTATCCAAAAATTGATTGTATACTAATATAATGATACATCTTTATCAATTTTGATCATATTGGAGTCTAACTCAAACTACATGCAACATTCATGAAATGTAGAAATACAAAACATCACTGCGAAGACAAGAGTGCATTTTAGCATTGTTCATTTACTATTGAAAAACTCGATACATATGTGATAGATCAGGGATTCACAACCTTCTTTTCCTCATGTACCCCTTGATTATTTTTTGTTGTGTAACCCTACTATCATATCTAACTCCTCCCCCTCACGACCATCCGTCTATGCAAAGAATTTTTTATAAATAATGTTATGGTTAACTTAAATGTGAAATGACTCGAATTACAAACATTTGCAGAATTTATTTTTCATTTTACATTTTATTCCATTTTTACAATAGTATTGCATCAAAGGCAAAGCAAATGAAACCTGCACTGCTATTATTTCGTTTAAACTTATAAGGATAGATAAAAATTACACTATTTAAGTGGTATAGTTATTAAATTGTAAGTATTCACTTGGAGAAAAAAAATTCTTTAATTCTTATAATCCCTTATATTTTCGAGTTTCTGCCATTAACAACTTTGATTTTACGTACCCCAACTGGTCCTTCACATACCCCAGGGGTACGCATACCACAGGTTGGGAACCTCTGTGATAGATATCTTGATAATTTATTTTACAACTTTCTTGCAATTTGTAGGCAATAAAACATGTAAATAGTTTATTAGTCCAATAGTTTTCTTTATAAAAATGCCTCTTCAAATATATTCTAATTTTGTCAAAAATGGTTCAGCAATTTATGTCTGTAACAATATTCTGAAAAGTAGTAACATGATAAGCAAAAAGGCAAGATCATAATTTTATCATGATCAACATGAAAATTTAGACTGTGTCAAGTATGTCAAACTTTCGATTATTCAATACAATTAAATAAAATTGATTACAAATGTATAAGATTTAGCATGCAATTTCTTTATTTAAAAACCTTGGCAAAAGGTTTATGGCTCTAACAGCCATAAACATGTCAATATTTACAAGGCTTGTTCAGGGTTCTTACTGATTTTTTAAATTAAAAATCAAGGAGTATTTAAGGAGTTTTCAAGGAGTATTTTCAAAATTTTCAAGGAGTCAATATTTACGCATGAAAAAGGATTCCCTTTTTAAAGTATGCAAAAATAATATTAGAGTATTTAAAACATTGCTAATAACTCAAATAAATGTGGTTATATTTATTTCTTTTATAAGTTTTTACAAAGCTGATTTATCCAAGAACGTCATGTTAAATCTATTTATATGAAAGTAGAGTGGTGCAACTTAGATACACATTTTTTTTTTTAATAAAATTATACAACTACCCCAAAGATTCAAATAGTTCATTACATACCATGATTTACCATTTTTCAAGTAAAAAACTATTCCCATTATTTTTTTAAAATTTAAATTCTTAAATAATTTCCATGCCTCACTGCGCACCTTATGTAGTGCACAGTGATCCAGAATTTAAAATATAGAGGTGAAAAGAGAGACATGGATTTAGATATTAGCAACTGTTTTTTGGCATTTTCATTGCTTGTATGAAGAAAATAAAAGTATAACAAAATTTCTTGATTATTAAAACTAATTTAGCTAAAACTGATTAATATTATGTATTTTCCTTCAACTCCACCATCACAATATATGTCCTTTACAACAAACCATATGTTACAATTTAAAGAAATACAGTTAACTTTTTGAAATAATCCAAGAGAAATAGCACTCTCAATTTGCACCTTTCTACTGTTTTGGCTATTACTGATTGGCACTTAAAACCAATTATTAAATTTTGGATAGGAGATGAACATCAAATCGTAGAAAGAGCAATGCAAAATATTGGGTAATTGATACGGCAGCGATTTAGAATCATTTCTATCAGTGAAACTTAGTACATATTTAATAAAAGAAATATTAAAAATTGAAAATCAAGGAGTTTATAAGGAGTAAAATCCAAATTCAAACAGTTTCCATAGTGCTTGAAAATGAAAATCGTTTTCAAGGAGTTGTTAAGGAGTTTTCAAGGTGTGTACGAACCCTGTTGTTGACACAAACTTATACTAAAACATTAATGAGGGTTTTGTTTCTTGATGTAAATTTTTTTTAAATGAGTCATGGAGAGTTTATAAATGGAGGAACAATCAAAGATAAAGATTCAATAAGTTTTTTTTTGTTTTGACAAGAAATAAAGTATTTTTAAAGATATACAGACTGCGGTAGATGCCGCTGAGATAATGGATATAATGGAAATGTATTTTTTTACTTCTACAGAAAAATAACTAAGGAATTATAAATGTGTAGAATCGTCCTCCTTTAGAAGAACAGTCCTTCATTTGTAAGTTCTGTTCTCCCTCAAAAAGTGCCTTTTCGATGTTTGAAGACTAATCAGTAAGTATCCATATTCGATTGATGTCGATCCGATCCGTACCAATTTAAATAATAATTTATAGGCATGTGAGTATAATTTCAATATAAAATGTTACAAATGTTTTTATTTTGCATTTTATGTTATAATATATTCTGTATTATTGTTGCAATGAATAAAATATTTCTTTTATTAACAGTATTTTTTTCTTCAATTTATTTTTGTTCTCCTTTTCATTGTAAAAAAGTTGATCACCTTAGTAAAATGCAACAAAAAATAGTGATGATACTATATAATACCAAAATAATTGGCTGTATGGAGGGTTAAATATCAAAGTCAGAGTAATAATTGAATACTGTTTGGCATTAAAAAGCATTTTCAAGGTAATTTCTAAGAGGTCATGAAATATATATCTTTTTTTCATGCAATTATATAAAAAAAAGAAAGCATCTTTAAGTTGCAATGTACCTGAAGATTTTTAAGCAAAGAAAATAATTCTGAAGTTTTAGTAATAATATCTTGCACAGTTTCTTGTCCCATGCGGCATATAATTGATATACTGATATCTTTTTGCTGAGGATTACTAAGCCCAACTTGACTCATTCCAGAAGACGTGTCCATCTCTGTTTGGCCTTCAGGCATTTCAGTGGGCATCATAGCTGTGTTAGGGGGCATTATCAGTCCTTGAGACCCAGGATAAGAGGTTTGGTGAGGCAGATGGGTTTGACCACCACCTGGACCTTGAAAAGGAGACTCCATTTCTAGACTGAAAAAACAATAAAAACAAATCAAATTTAGCTAGCTACATGCATAGTCACTGCTTTAGAGAATAGGTTTAAATGCTTGATAGATTCGTCAGTCATATGACAGTAATATGGGAGTGACCACAATATTCGGAACTGTGTTCTTATGACAAGTTTTAAAGCTATCAGACTATTACTTTTATAGCCATTCTTCAAATTTTCACCCCACACACAAGTAACAATGTCTGACATAAGACAGCAGATTTAACAAGCACCACACATAATGGATTTCCAGGCATTCTTAACAATGCATACACTAAACCCATTGCCGGTAATATTTTTAAAAAAGCCTTAAAAATATTTTATATTTTTTCATGAATTCACATAATTTTATGACATAGATGCATTGAATTTTTGGTTGAAATCTAGATTTAATTAAAATTACTGATATTAACATGATAGATTTGTATCTCACTTTGATATGTTTCATTTAAATTAACTTATTTGCGATAAAATAATAATAATGTCAAAAACAGTGAAAATTTAAATAAAACGAAATACAGATTAAATGAAGAATTACATATATAATTTAAGATTTTCTTTTATAAATTCGAGCGAAAGAAAATTATTACACACCGTAAGAAAATAGAATAACAAACATTCAGCTCAGTTCAGTTACATTCATCCACTTTTGAAGCAAAATTACATTTTGCGTAGCCAAAGAATGTACAGATGAAGTTCTTTGGCGTAGCAGTGGTCGCACTAGAGATAAATAGAAATGCATTCGAAGGATTATTTAAGTACGTATTAATGAGATTTCTGTTTTGTTTATTTACATTAAAATGCCGTAACTACGTAATTCCGGTGTAATACTAGGTCAATGGAATCTTCAAAGCAGAAATCTAAATGTGAGAACAAAACAGAAAATTCATCCATTTCTAAGATATTTTTTATATTTGCTTTGATTCAGCAGACTTGCAACAAAAATATTCAATCTGAATTTTTCTTTTACAAAGAAATTATTATATTAAGCCCCCATGACGGTTATATGTGAAATAATTATGTATTATTATTGAGGTGAGCAGGTTGTCAATGGACAAGTCTTCTGATTTGTTTATTTATATTAGAATGTGGCAACTACTACGTAATTCTGGGGGATCTGACGAATATTTGATGAACTGTTATTTACTAATCAAAAAATCACAAATACCAGCGATGAATATTACCGTCAAAAAGTTGTGATTCAATCATTGGTAAATAAATATGAATAAAGCGTTTGACTATATTTATATTTTAAATGTATTCCTTTTTAATATACTTTTCCTAAGTTTTAGTTGTATCTTCTGTCAACAGATGGCGCCACAGAAGCCTATTTTGCTGCTTAGAAAGAAGATCGTTCTTTTTTTGCGGTCACCACGATTCTATCGCAGTTTCATTGGTATTGCATTACTCGTGATCCCCTTTTTAAATCTCTTTTTTTCAATTTACACTTTCAGCTCTCTGCTGCTGGGGATTTTACAAAATATGACTTAGTCTTTAACTTGGACCATTTTATGCAAAGAAGGGTTGGATTCCGAACATGCAGACTTTGGTTTGGACTGCTGGTGATTGAAGGGACTTTATTCCCTTATATTTTATACTAAATATAGACCTTGAAACTTTTATCATATTGCCTTACATTAGCATGGCTTTTATTTATGTGATGTTTTGAGTATTGTGATGTGTTGTCGAGTGTTTTGCTTTTGTGTGGTGTTTGATTTGATGTTTTTAATGTGTTGTTTAAAACTATTTTGTGAAGTGATATTTGCTTTTTTAAATTGTGAGAATTCTGCACTTTAATTTTTTTACTTTAAATTGATTTCAATGGACGACAAGTTGCGGTTCTTCATTCTATATATGTATTATTATTATGTAACACGACGGTTGGGGTGTTGGTGAACATTATGCGTCGGTAGCGGCAAGCGCTTCCCAACACCCCCGGCCTGCTGCATTTTTAATGTGTTTGTCAAATCAGTAACGATTTTATATGTCAATTTTATTTTAATTTTTGCCTTGCATATTTTAATATTGGTGTGCGTTTTAGTATTTTGTTACTTGCCTTCTTAATGTATTGATAGTCTATTAATGAACACCTTTATAACAATTAAGATACAGATAATCAATTTTGTGCATGCACAAAGAGAACATTTTGATATGAAATATATGTAGCTATGTTAAATTACCGCCACTGTTTGACGAAGTACGTACAGTTTCTTTATATTTGATTCCATAATTAGGAGGCTGTTCTGGTGCTGCACTGTGGGGTTCGGCTTGTGCGCTCTCTGCCCGTTGGGGCTAGTGTTCCGGCTGTCCTTCTCGTGCTGTCGGTGCGATCTCCCTTTATCCACTGGTGCTTCCAGGACTTAAACCCTGCTAGGGTAGCCAGCACAGTGTGAGATCAAAAAGAAAAAACAATATCCTTTAAGATTTTGCCCGTACGGCTTTTGGCCGAACTGCCGAAATTTAAGGAGGCTTTTCAGTGCAAAAAGGTTCCCAACCCCTGCCCAAAACACACGAATACGAAAATGAGACCTTTGATTCTCAACAGATTTAACATCCTATATCTTCATGTAACCATTTAGTCTTTTGTGAACTTACGATTCGAATTCCAATCATGATCACGAAATCGAGATTGCCACCAGTACACTGCGGCTCTGCAGGATAAGTCGGAAGCCCGATTGAAATTTTTTCACATGAAAATCAACGCTAGTGAATAGAAGTTCAAAGTTTCAAAACTAATATCTACAACTTTTTTTCTGGTTCGTCTTGTAAACACCCGATACAAGTTTTGTATACTCAAAAAAAAAAGTTCTTTTTAACCCTTCCTCTTTTTGTGGGAGCTGTATATATCGGTTTTGTGGTCTATTTTTCATTGCTTTTCATACCTACTAGATAAAGAAGGTAATTTCTGAAGAAGGACGACATTGAAATTCTAATTTATAGATGCTTATTATTCATTGTTTTATTGTAAAATGAAAGTCTATCTAAAGTACATTTTCATTCTTAACATCCATTGAAAAAGATTTGTATGATGTGAAACACAGTCAATATTCCTGGCGAGCAAACTAATCTTTAAAGACGTCGAATATTATAAAACAAAGGTAGACTTTTTCGACCTTCCCGAGTTGGTTCCTTCAAGGGGGTAGAAAACTACCCTCTTTTTTCTCAAACGATCAAGTACGATTTCGAATGCTAGGATTCTCCGCTCCTGTGTCCTTGAGTGTAGGGGCTGGACACCCCTTCTTTACGATCTGACAACTCCAAAAAGAAAGGGTGACTATTGTGATTTTTAATTGCCTTAAGGCCATAGCTTTTTTTGGCGTTTGTATTTTCGCGGGTTTTTTTCATTTCCGCATTTCTTGCATTTTTTTTCTTTTGGAGTTTCATTTTGCAACGTATATTGTTTATTGACATTTTGTTCGTTCTAAAGAGTTTATTGTGTCTCTATGTTATAAAGATTACTGGATACAACTTTTAAAATCCTATTGTTTCTTGTAATGTGTTTGTGATTGTGTATTCAACTTTTAAATTATTTATACGTTTGTAATATTTTTTTATGGTTCAGTGTTTAGAACATTTACCCATGTTTTTAATATTTTTATGAACGACTGTATACAACTTTTAATTTTCTAATACGTTTTTTCAATATCTTTAAGATCCATTCATTACAGTTTTTGTTCTTTATGTGTTTTTTGTTCATTATTGTGTCTACACTCTGTAACTGGAGTTTTCTCTGTAGTGTTATTTTCTTATAAATAAATCATATACATAAAAGAGCAATTTTTCATCAGTATGTATGTTCGGTTTTTTTTCTTTATGCATACCCAGAGCGTTTAACGTACAGGGACCAAATTTGGCACATTAGAACAAAAGGGAGCTAACGCCGCAATTTTTTAAAATTCGAATTAGATTTTTATTTATTTTTAAGTTATAAATTCTGGCGTTTTTTGCCTATTTTCTTTTTTCTTCATTATTATACAAAGACACGCATGAGGAAAATTAATATTTCCGGTGTCTAATTTAGTAGTTCTTGATTTTTTTATTTATTCTTTTTAAGCCTTATCCCCCCCCCCCATTATTATGCAAATACGGGCAAGAAGAACGCAAAGATATGCTTCTGTTTTTTAATTTATCATTTTGTTGTATTTTTACTCGTTTATGCTTTTTTATTTCGTTTTATTTATTTGCAAATAAAATATTATGCTACCATGTTTTAATTTATAAACCTCGGAAGTATAAATGTTCATTTCAAAGTTGTATTAATTATTATGCGGTTTATTGTTTAAAAAAGTTAAAATAAATTTTCTTTTTCTAAACTTCTCGCGCTTTCATTCAAATCATACTCTTGTAAGGTAATAAAAAAGCTAGATTTGAAAATTTTAATTCAACAAATTCAAATTAAAATTCTAGGTTCTAATTGGAATTCAAAGGAGATATTTGTAGAAAAAATGACAATATTTGTAGAAAAGAAAAAATAACTGGAGGAGGGCATATGAAAAAATATGGAACCCGAGCCGGTTTATCAGCTAGTGAATAATAAAATTAGTATTGTAATAGTAGTAGTAATGTTCATATGTGAACATAGCAATTGTATCAATAGTTTTTTATATAGATGAAATGAAATTGAATTATGGAAGAATTCTAGTTTAATCGATTTTCAAATTAGGATCCAGTAGCTTAAAAAACCTTTTCTTCTTTTCCATTTTTCTTTATTTTTTACCGTGTTCTTTTTTTTTTCCCATTTAATGTTTATCACTGTAGAACGAGTTGATCAGTTGGATAAAATACTGGGAAGCAACTATCACAGCTTCGCAATAAAAAGTGGTAGAAAATATATCGCTGGTGGAGTGCAGAAGTACTTAAAAATAAGCATACGTTCTTTCAATTCTCTAACTAAAAATTTGTAAAAAAAAGAAATAACTGAAACTTGGTAAACTATTTGTAGATGTTGAACTACTACTATTATAGATGATGAAATAAATTCAAAAATGAACACTGCAAACTTTATCACACAACAAAACAGATTTCAGATAAAATTTAAGTAATTCTTATTTCTCACAATTAAGTTTTTTTCTGCAATCAGCAGGTATGGCAGAATCTTTCTTTCCGCAGACAATAGGATCATTTGATGTTCTGTTCGCCGATTTATTCAGGTTTGGCGCTGTTGCGGGCTTCCCTCTTCATTGACGTCATCTTCTAAGTCGAAAACGATTGGTTAAGTTTTTCAGGAGCGCCGACCATGTCGAGCGCTTTTCAACACAAGGATGAAAACAAGAGATCATTTCCCGCGGGGAAAATATCGGTTCCGTCGACCGAAAGACGAAATCGTTTCTGATCGTCTGAGAAAAAAGAGGGTAATGTGCTACCCCCTTCAAACGCTGTTTGCCCTTCTCTCTAAAATTGCTTTTCGATAGTGGCGAATTTGAATTGGTTTTACTTTAGTTATATTAACCCTATTAGCATAAGATGCTCTGCAACGTTCATACGATATCTTTACGATATTGTGAGGTATTCAGAATATCGTAGCAACATCGGAGAGATCAGTGGTATAATCGCAAAATAAGCAGTGTCGGAATGCTCTAACTTGGGTGACAAAAATCGCGTGTTTTAAGGATGTTTTCTCAATTTTTCCTTGTTTTTTTTTTCCTCGTAAAAAATAGCAGTACAGGAATGGCTCCCTTACATTCCTGGTGGAGCTATCGTAAAATATCTCTTTGTTAATAGGGAACGTTCGGTTTTGAAGCAACACGAGGGCTATTTTGAAATGGACTTCATAATTTAGAACTGTGATCAGATGACGATGCGAGACTTGAGCCGACTCCTCCTCCCAAACTTTCGCACCACACCAGCGGGAGAAAGTTTAACCCTCGACGTCAGGTTTAACGTGTGCCAGGCCCACATATACGACAGATTTTTGGAAAAAAAACAGGTTTAGAACCTAGAATTTTAATTAGTTTTTTAAAAAAAGTTTTCGACATGATATAAAAATGGGATGAACGACGTTTGTCATCAAAAGTTCATGCTACGAGCATTTTAAAGTTCATGGATAGTTAAATGTATGTAAGTTTTTAAAAAGTATCCTCAGTGACAACTTGCTATAAAATGATGGTAAAAATTACAGACACTGTCTGAAATTTTCTGGTTTATACGATATTGGTAAAAGATCTTTATAGAAAATTCCTTCATTGTAGTTATATATTCTTTCATGTCATTATTTTTACTTTCTTGTGTTCGAAGTATACAAAGGGGAACTATTGTAATTTTCAAAAAATTCAGTCGAAAGATTTTGATGAATCTTCACGTTTAAGACCTTGCTGAATATGAAAAAAAGAATAAATGGAATTATGTCTGTCAGACTGTGCGTATCAGTGGTGTAGCGACAAGGAGGCAAAACGGGTATATATGCCCCTGGCACCAATCTTAAAGGTCGCCTTGGAGAAATCATTTGTTAATTGTATGTCATTTTTAAAGCCAAGTATAAGGGACCAAATAGATAATACCATGTCCCGGGCACTATTTACACATACACAGAGTACGATTAGTGACGAAAAAATCATGCCATACCTCGGGCGACACTTACCTTCGCTACACCTCTGATAAAATTTTTTTAAAAATGAATTAAATTAATGAAAATGAAAAAAAAAAACATAATTAAAAAAAATGAAAAAGACGGATGATTGGAATCTGGTATGTAGTCATGTACCAAATTTGTGAATCTGCACCCGCTTTTGAGGCAAACACTTCAACGGGAAGACCGTTGGTCTGTCTGTCCATGTGTATGTGAAAAAGATAACTGGAAAAAAACAGCGAGATAGACTAGAGAAAATTGGTATATGGTCTTTGTACAAAATTTTGGACCAAATTGGTCAATGAGAGAAGTGCTCCAAAATGCGTACCCGGCTGACTCTCTTCCCTGTATGACGAATGTTGAGGTAATTGTAATGAAGGTACCTCGCCGGTGTCTCCAAAAACTATTGCGTTGGCCCATGAGTTCTTTATTCAATTACTTTGGAACTTTAATGTTGGAAATACGCTAGTTGAAGATCAATCAACCTTTGGTGTTGCGTCAGTTTCAAAGAAGGCAACAGCGTTTGAAGGTTAAATGCCTGTTTTCTCTCTATTATATCTCTACTAATAATAAAGGAGAATGGGTGTGTGTCTGTCTGTGTGTTGGCGCTCTGCAGGGCAGACCGTTGGACCTAGAGCTACGAAATTTGGCACAAACAAACTTTGGAGAATGGGAATGTGTACCTTGAAGCCTTTTTTTGAAATTTAATTAGAATTTTAATTATTAAAAATTAAGCGATATTTTGGAGTTTTTCCTTAATAACTTCCGAAAATATTACAGCACAAAAATAATTTTTACACCATCTGAAAGTGCAAAAAATTGTCTTTTCAATGATATTAATTAAGTTGCTGTACAATTTTGTCTCTAATTTTAATAAATTTTTGGAAAATATTTTAGGCATAATTTACAATAATACTTTTCATTGTTGCAATGAAATTCAAATCCTTTTCGTTGTTTAAACAAATATTTATTTGCGTGTTTCTCTTCAATTGTTGAAAGCTAAGGTAATATCTTAATGTTTAATGGTAGGTTTTAATTCTTATGTTTTAATCCAGCTAACATACTGCTGACCGCACCATTTTAATGTTGAAATTAAATGCGAATTTTGCATGAGGAATAAGAAAGTGAAGTTGGCACCTCACAATTAGATGTTATATAACGCATACAGCTACTTGACTTCCTTAGGGACTTTCATGCAGACAACGAACAGAACAAGTGCAAAGGCCATTGAAAGGATATGGTTTAAACATCTATTTCAATTTGAAATTTAAAACGATTTTGTTAAAAGATCCATGGAAATCAAATTATGCATTAGTTTAGTTATATTAACATCCCGTTCTTGAAGCAACACAAGGGCTATTTTGGAAGGGCCTCGTAATTTTGAACCGCGGTCAGGAAATGACACCTAATCTGGCACCCCCTCTGCAAACTTCCGCACCACACGTGTGTTATATTGCAGTAAGTAGAAGGAGGACGTTTGACCTCCTTACGTATGATTCAACGTGCAACAGACCCAAAACACGACGGGTCTTCAGTGGAATCGGGTTTCGAACCTGGAACCCTCCGGCTCCGCTTCTTAAGCCGACACCTTTCCACTGGGCCACCGCGGCCTTTACAGCTTCTTGGTATAATATTTGCAGGAGTGCGGTTACAAACTCATTGGTGAATAAGAATTATCTAACCTGCATGTTGCAGGAGTGCAGTAAGACAAGAATGTCCCAACATGGTGGGGCAAGTGCGAAAAGCAAAAATATAAGCTACCCGTCTGTATGGGTGTTGAAAGCGGAAATAAAAAAAATGCGTCCTACAGTACGGGTGAAGCGAACAGAATGAATATACAGTAAAACTGCAAGCAAACTGACGGCGCCGGTCACTCTAAAAATAACCATTGCAGAGAAGCTATAAACACAACATATAGATTAAATATAAAACAACAGAATAGAAAAAGTAATAGAACCAGAGCATGCAGCACAAAAAATTAAATATTACTATTAAAAAAGGCTAAAAAGAATAGCATGTGCAACAACGAAGTTGAACACAAAACGCGCCATATTGTGCAAGTATGCGTATTAGTAGAAGGGATAACTCACCAGTCTATTTAAATAAGTTTTAGTGCCATCAGGAGAAAATTTAAAATAATATGATTCCTTTTGATTTGAAAGCATAAAAAGAAGGAAAACATGGCATGAAAAACATGTGTAGGGTAAATAGGATACGATGTTAGGTTTGTACTTAGTTTATAAAATGGAATAAACTAAATATAAGGAAAATATATTTAGAGGCGTACTTAAACATGCTTTAGGAAGGAATTATCCCGAAATGTATTGAATGGTAAGTAAAAAATTACCTTTTCTGGATTCACTTCAACAGAGGAATCCGATTCAGCATGTAGGATTATATGTTTCAGATTAACTACCTACTGTTAACAAAGGAAAATTTCTTTAACATCCAAAATTTAAAATAAATAGATAAACAATGGGAGAAACATATGACCTTTACTAAGCAAAGGCATAACAATGCCAAAATTCTCAATCGCTTAATGAACAAATTAAAATAAAACGACTGATTTAAACGTTTTACTTTAAACACATCTGGCTATTTTGAAATTCTCTCATATTTCCACCACACTGAAAAGAAATGAAACAAGTGAGTCTACAAGATGTTTTTTTTTTTTTGGATATATAAGTCTTAAAAAATGTTGTATAGGATGATTCAAAATTCATCGTACAAACTGTTAGGAAAGGTAGAAAGCTCAAAAACAAGCCCACACGCCAACCGGATGAACTAAAAAATATACGAAGGCGTAAAAAGGACAAGCCTATTGGCTCATCCTTTTACTCCTTCGGATCACACCACAGATCAATTGATTTTGGGCGATATTTTACTTCTGGACATTTTATTTACCCTTCTAATTTAATAGTTTACTTTAGATTAACGTCCCATCCTGAAGCAGCACGAAGACTATTTTGGGATGGACCTCGTAATTTTGAGTCGCGGTCACGTGATGAAGACGACACCTGGAGCTGGCGGACCCTCTGCAAACTTCCGCACCACCGAGAGAGCGGTTGGCCACTACATATGATTTAGCCTGAAACAAGTCCCATACACGGCGGCATTTCGGAGGAATCGGGTTTCGAACACTCCGCCCTGGAAGTCGAGACCTTACCACTAGGCCACCGCGACCCTTCTAATTTAATAATAGCTGGTCAAAGTTTTTACAATCCATATAGTAATGCACGCTGCTCAGCGGCGGCGTACAGACAGGGGACAAAAAAAAATAAAAACCAGCGGGAGTGGACTCCCCTAAACTTTCTCGTATACTTTCCCAAAAAGGTGCTGTTTCCCCTCCCCCCGTGTGGATAAAAAAAATTCGAAGCTACTGTAATCCAGAATCCAATGACTATCAGAAGGTTTTTCATTGCAGATTATAGTGATTGTAAAATATTTAGGTAAAGAATCCAATTCAAAGAGATGCCTACCGATTAAAACCCATCTAGCATACACTTCCACTCTTGCCGGCTCAAGGACAAAGTGACGTAATCCTTCCGCATGCACAGAGATGCTACCAGTACACATGTGCATGGAGAATCGGATTAGAAAAATTAATTATGCAATTTGAACGCCTTTTTTTAACCGATTGAAACGACATTTGGGCACAGATCTGTAATTAATATTAGCAACCGTTATGCCAATTTTTATTTATCTAAGCCAAAGGGTTTAGGAGATATAATTTTTACAAGTATGCGATTATACAGTCCGACAGAAGTCAACCCTTCGACGGATTCGGTCCAAAATTTGATACGGATCTACATTCATGATGATAAAACTGTGTACCAAATTTTAGCCATCTAGCTATTCCAGTTTTTGAGTTATAGTGTTCACATGAACGCGGACAGACAGACAGACTTCCCGTAGACGGATTTTGTCCAAAATTTGATAGAAACTTAAAAATTATGTGTCAATATCACATACCAAATTTCATCCCTGTAACTCTAATAGTTTTAGAATTATCGTGTTCACAGACAGACATAAATCCAAAATTGTGTTTTTCGGACTTCTTCCATGTGTGGACTGGTTTTCGAGGCGATATTCTTTGAATTTATTTTCCCCGGAACCCAGACCCCACATATTTTCTACAGGAACAAAACAGAACATAGCACCAGCAAGACAATACGAACACAGAAAGCCAAACATAAATAGCCTTTTCTTCTAGTTCACTTTCAATGTCTTCACATTGATCAAATTTCAAAATCAAGTTCGTAAATAACATAATGACAAATCAAGCTTGGCAGGGTGTATGTAAATGCAGTCCCAAGTCATGGGATCAAAATAAAGCTCTTTGTTACAAATATTCTCAAACCGAAAAACGTAGCTAAATTATTAACACAGCACTGATTAAAATTCACAACAGAGACTACCAATGAAATCTCTTACTAGGTTTCTTGTTAACTCAGCGAACGCTGCAGGGTCAAATTCAACTAACTCAACTTGGCATGAGGCTTGCCTTTATACTTTTTTCTACAGTGACTATTCATTACGGAGGAAGTGACGTAGGTCTCTAGAAAGTCATAAACCAGTAAATTAGCTTGAAATTTCGAGGATCCCTTCTAGAAAATTCCACTTGTCTGCAAAGTCGCATACTTTGTCGCCAAGTCACCAAAATAGTCGCCAACGATCCGCCAAGATCCATAAATTTATCCTAGATCTTCGGAAGTTTGTCCTTGAGTCTAGCATCTCAGGGAAATCGACTTTTATAGCTTTGTAACATTGCTCCCTCTTCCCGAAGACTGCGTCCCGGCAGTCTCATTACATAGAACTATAATGCGTAGCTCTGCATGGGGACTAACGTTCTGTAACGGATGACTTTTGGCTGACGTTGGGCGGCCTCTGTATGTAAAGAATACTCGTTCAGTTTCTTGAATGCGGTATACACGGTCGTTCCAGTTCTTGTGGAGACTCAGAGCCTCTCCGTCTCGGTTAGCTCGATCCAGTTGATCTCCTCTCCTTGAAATGGTGGTCCAGTTGCTCGGGTCGTAACGAATCTTTTTCGTTCCCTGGACCAGTTCAGCCGGTCTCCAGCGGATCCTGTAGCGCTTTCCAAGCGATGCCTCTAGATTGTCGAGCGAAGAATGTGTAGCCTCAGGTCTTTGAGAAGAGAATGTCAC